>VZQC01003106.1:41424-102499 GCA_009823505.1 Rhizomys pruinosus | reverse complement strand
TCCAACGTGAGGCCTTTAGCTTCATTATTTTGTATCTTTTCCCTTCCAAATCAGTGTAGTTGATTTAGTATCCATCTTGCTCAATCCTTTCCATTCTGCTTTCCCCAACCACCTATATGGATTAGGCAATGGACTCATGTTGGCTGATAACTGTTTGTCTTCTGGGGGAAAAAAAAAGGAAAACCCCAACAGAGTTAATGCATTGCTTAGAATGAGAGACAGTACCGATAACTCAGGGTTTGGTTGTCATCTTCAAGTATTAAAAAACCTGGTTTACTATTCTACTTTCCGAAAGAAGGAAGCTGGTCTGCAAGACCTGATTTTTTGTCCTCCAGTGGATGGAACAGGAATGCGAAAGCTGATTGAAAGGAGCAAGGCGGCTTCCCCCCACTCCCCAAGAACAACAAAACAGAGAGGGGACCCCTGGGACCCAGCTCAGCCACAACTGACCTTGGAAAAAAACAAAAACCTTGGTTATTCTGGGTATGTGCCTTAAGCATCCAAAAAGGAAAGTCACAACCATGATGTAAATAATCAGTAGACTAGGAAAAACTGTACTGCAAACCATAGGAACTTGAGATGTCTAGAAAAGACACAAAGAAAAAAGGAGGAGTACTGTTGTTCGGCCTGTTCTTCAATTCTTTTTTTTAATTATTATTTTATTTGTTTATTTTAAGGGGATTCTACAATAAATAACACAGTTGTTTGCGAGATAACATTGATGTTACTCAGTTTGCCATATGATTAGGTAATTGGTATATTTTGCAAGTATCTATGTCCTAATTTTGAACAACCCCAAGGTTCATATCGTCCAGTTGGAGAAGTTTGTATGCAAAAACAGGCATGTTGATCAAACGGGAGTCCAGACTATATTCACTGTAGTCTCATGATTCCACCCCTACTCTCCGCAGCCCTTACATTCTACCCGAGGCTCCTCTTGCATTTGTTCCCTGGGTTTGGGAAAGGGGCCCACAAGTGGGTGAGAAGAAAAACCAGTCTGCTTTCTTTGGAGTTGTCATTTTGGACTCTAGTCTGTTCAGGTGTTTCCTTCATGGGTTGACAGCTTTTCCATGGATACCCTTTTTAGTCCATACTAACAAAGCACTAAAGCTATTGATGTACGGCATTTAAGCAATAATTCATTATTCAAGCTAAGCTTGAGCACTAGACCACAGATGCTTGGATGGTATCTAATCCACAAACTGTGGTTCTCTATAAAGGGGTGACAAGTTCTTATTGTGGCTTATAACATCTCCTAACCACTAGGAGGCGAGGACATAAGCTTGTGGCTTCACTGTGAGTTCATTCCTCAAGAGCAGAGCTAACTAGCCAATTAGATTTGGGATACATTAACATATATAAATCTATATATATGAAGACGAGAAGAGGACGAGAGCGTGTAAGGACAGTGGTTGGTCGGGTTTGGCAAGGTGGTGCCCAACCGTTGGGGGCTTGGGTGGCCCCACTTTGGGTGCACACACGTTATCTCCAGGCTGTTGAGGTGTAGCTGATACTGATGGGAGGAAGTCTTCTTGTCTCAGGGAGACAATATTCTTGCTGTATTGTTGGAGTGACCTTGGTACCGACTAGCCTGGCATTTCAGGGCCAGTTGTACTTGCTAGCAAGTGTGAAGTCTTCATAACATTTTTTCATTGCTCATCACCAGTCTTTGACAACAGGGATTTACTGCCTTTTCTCCTTGCATTTACCCCACTTATAGGCCAAAAAGCCATTCATTATGATGGGGGGGTTAAATCCACTAGCCAACATCTCATAGCAATATATCATTGCTGATGTAGAGATTTGTAGTAACTATATTTTGCTGAATTACAGAGCTTATAAAACTTTATATGGAATTTGGCTCTAGATAGATAATATCCTTTTCACAGTTCCCATGCCTATCAATCAATTAAAACAGGTTAGTTATACCTGTTTTTATAGGAAATTACCACTATAACAATGGCTCTAATTTACAGTTAGGGGAATGATTCATTACCATCATGTTTTTATTTTTCCTATCAGGGGGGAGGTAGGGGGTAGGAACGTTTCTCAGTATCTGGAAGGGAAACTTCATTAGGGGCCCATTATTATTAAGCAGTTAACCCCAATAGTATTTCAGAGAGATGCTCAGTATCTGACTCAGGCAGTCTGAGGTTCCTTTCTTTAATGTTCAGATGGGTCAGCCTCTCTGCTGGCATTTCCAGTCCTTCCTGCATAGCCATAAGTTGTATGTTTCAGGCATTTAGATTGGTGATTTTTACCTGTGGGAACCTTAAAATTCTCTCCCATTGTTAGTTTCAAAGATCAGGAAAATTGAAAATTTCTCAATAGGATTGGAACAGGCGTTTTCCATTTGTATCCCAGAAAGGATACAACTCCACATACCACTGCCCTCTTTTTTTTTTTATTTTTTCTCTTTTTTTGTTTTTTAGTTTTGACCTAATAGATGCATAAGTGAAATTGAGGAAGAGAGTGTTTAACCAGTGGATAGGCGAATTCTCAGAACAGAAAACGGCAGGGTGGCTTAGACTTCCCATATCCAATCTATAAACAAACGTGAAAGCCTGAAACTGAAAACCTCAGGGACAAGTCAACACTCAATAAACAAGGAGGGGGAGAAGAAAAAAAAAAAGCAAATCAAACAAACAATAAAGGCGTTTGAAGGAGGCAAGTAAAGCAGGTCTTCAACAGAGTTAAGAGGCATTTAGGACTCACGTTGTAATACAGGCAAGGAGAAGTCTATATGCCAGGAACACGAAATAGGAAAGGTGCTGGATTAATTCCACACCAAGCACTACAAACACTGTAGGAGTTAGGTACAATGGGATCCCCTGGAGGTGACCCCCAGCAAACAGCCCTTAGAGGAATAATTGCAGACATATGCAGTGAAATTAAAGAACATACAAGAGAATTCAGCGAACTAAAGGAAGGGATTGAAAAACTCCAGAACGAACTAGCGAAGAGAAAAAAAAACAAACACCTTAAAGAAGTAGAAAACACTGAAAAAGGAAGCCACCAACGAATATAAGGCGCACCAAGAAGAGACTGAGAAATCAAACAGGAAATGGTATATTAAAGGAATACAGAATGAAATGAAAAAGGAAATGAAACCCACTCATCCCAATCAAGAAGAAAGGAACGGAAAAGCCTCAGACCTAAATGGAGGGCAAGCGGAGCAAAATAATATAAGACTTGGAAGATAACACAGAGTAACCAAAAAACTCAAATAAAGATTATGAAAACTTTTTTAAAAATACCCAAAATGGAAGAAACCAGGAAATATGGGCACTATGAAAGATCAAAACTCTGCATCATAGGATAGAGGAAGGATAAAGACTCTCAAGGCGAATAGTATTGCGATTCTTCAAACACAATAATAGAGATGAATGAAACTTCCCCAAGCTAAAAATAAGCAAACCCATTCAACTACAAGAAGCAACATAGGACTCCAAATAACAAGAAACAGAAAAGAAACTCGCACACCATATCATAGTCCAAAATGCTAGATACCCAAGCAAAGATAATAAAATTGAAGGCCCACAAAAGAAAAACAAGGCACCTAAAAGGGAACCCCCATCAGAATCACCAACATGTAACTTTCGGTGCAAAACAATTGAAAGCAAGACGAAGAAGAAACCCATGTCGCAAAGCATTTCCAGTGTAAAGGACTATGGATGCCAACCAGAATTACTTTACCAGCAAAAATGTCATCCGTTTTACCGTTGAAGGAGAGAGAAAAATCTCCATGACATATAAAACAAGATGATAGAATACATTTTGGGAAAACCAACTCTCCAGAAAATACATGAAGCAATACAAAAAGCTGAAGAAAAGAACAACTATACCCAAAAGGCAACAGAAAGAAACTAAAACAACATAATTTGTAGGAGTAGAAACAGAGACTAAAATTGTAAATGGATAATAAGGTGGAAAGGAAGAAACATCCATCTTTCAATTAAAACCTTACAATATTAATGGACCGAACTCTCCAATCAAAAGGCATAGGACTGGGAGAATGGATTAGAAAACAAAATCCCATCTCTATGCTGTCTACAAAAAACCAATCTCAATTTCAAGGTTAGGCACAAACTTAAGGGCAGGATGGAGGAAAAATTCAAGCTAATGGGTCCCGAAAGCAAGCAGGTGTTTGCTCTTTACTATCAGCCACAATAGACTTTCAACCACAAGAAATCAAAAGAGACCAAAGGGCCATTACATCTTTAATAAAGGAACAACTGACAATGAAGATCTCACAATCGTGATTCTATTGCACCAACGCCGGTGCACCAAAACTTTGTAAAGACAAATCTTCAGGGTCTCAAGTCACATATTAACCCCAGCACATTAATCGTAGGGGACTTCAATACACCCACTTAAGTCCTAGATAGGTCAAAGGACAAAGAATAAACAGAGAGACATCTGAATGAATGATACAATACACCAAAATGGATCCCAAGACATCTATCAAATATTTCATCTAAACATCAGACAATACACTTTCTACTCCGCATCCCATGGAACATTCTCAAAAAATAGGCCATATACTGGGAAACAAGGAAACCTCAACAAATACCAAACACGATTGGAAATCTCTCATGCATTCTATCAGGAAACAATGAAAAGCAAACTCCTCATCCACACAAGGATCAATCCTACACCTACCGCCCCCTATGGCTATGGCGGACTAAACAACCCCTTGAATAATGACTGGGAACGGCGCCAATAAAGAAATAACACTCATTTTGGACCTGGCTTACACTAACCACACCCACAGCCCAACTCTGGGCCCCTTTAACGCAGGCCTCAGCGGGCGGTTTATCGCTCTACGTGTCTACCTTACAAAAAACAACACCACCACCCGGCAAGAGCCCCACCCCGCGACCCCCCCCCCCCCCTTTGAGGGGAGAATTTAGGTTCCAGTCACTTTCAAATACCTGGTATCTCACTCTGTGCTTGGAGTCCAGTAAGAGCTAGATGAAGGGCCTAAGGAGCTGGCTCAGCTGGGTAAGTGCTTGACTTTACTCAAGCATAAGTATCAGAGCTTGATCCCCAGAATCCATTGTAAAAAAAAAATCAGCCAGGCCTTTGGAAGGCAGAGACAAGTGATCCCTGGGGCGCACTGTTCAGCCAGCCTATCTAACTGGAGAGCTTCAGTTTAATGAGAAATCACATCTTAGAAACCAAGGTGGACTGTAACTGTCTGCATCTGTATGCACTCACAGTGGCTCCCACAGACATGTGCACCTGACCTGAGTGCTCCATCCTATGAGCCTATGAGCTGAAATGGGACATAAATATTTATCCAAACATTTAAAAACAGGCCCATCATTCAAAGAAAGTAACAGGCTAGGACATATCTATAAACAAAATCATCATCGTGGTCAGTATAGATTATTGCCAATGAGGCTGGCATGGATATATGTCAATCATCAAAAGGATTATGATGTCACTTCCAACATCCAAATATGACCTTCAGGCAAAAGTATAGTTCACTACAAAAAATTATCATTCAAATTCCTTCTCCTTGCTTTAGTCCCTTTTCAAGGTTATGACTAAAAGCAGGGCTATATGAAATAATCCTTTATGAAATTACATGCAAATACAAAAGATCATGTCCAAATTGAAGAAAATGACCATGTATTTTTTAAATATCCAATCTTTAGAAAATAGTTTTTAAAATAAGTGCCATACAATGCTCACTTTTTTTTGTGGTTAACGAGGAGCAAAACGTGCCTCAAGAGCAGCGGCCCTAGAGTGCAAATGATTAGTGCAATTGGAAAAAAAAAAATTACCCTGTGTATTGAACTTCGAATCTCAGAAGAAAAGATTTTATTTGTGCTGTTAGAATGTCACTGCCTAAAGCCTTCTCTCCTTCTAGAACATTTGGTTAAAATGAAGAATAATTGCAATCAAAAGCCAATCTAAATTTTCCAAAATTTCAGGAAGAATGGTGGTTTAGTCTGAAGGTGTGACTTTACTTCTACCCTTTTCAGTGTCTGAATTTATCATTTCTACTTTACCTTTAAAATATCACTAATATCATAGAACTCAGCTTAATCTTACAAGAGCTAATTATCTGCGCCAAGATTTACTCACGGCACATCTTGCTTTTAACTTCTATGTAGCATAACCTTTTCTGCTTAAGGAGCTCTCCAGTGACATTATCACCATCTCACTGCACTTGTTTTTATATGGAAGTGCAGCCTGCTAGGAACTGGAGGAGGCCTGTCTGCTTGGCGTGTTTTAAGGTAACATAAAACAATCAATTACTTTGGTTTTCCTAGCTTTTCTTCCATCCCTTGCTCTTCTTTGGTTCCTACCTTTCCTCTACCAGGTGTAAGACAGATGGTCACATGGCAGAGAATAAACAAGGGCCGCTTTAACCCACCTGGAGTTTTTCTAGTCTCACCTGCGCTGTTACGTTTTTGGCTGCAGATGGGATCAGGGAGAACCATGTGGTGGGATAGTGGGACCCGTCCCAGCCTGTTTTCCCCCTGGTATGTACTGGGATGGCTATGCAAGTTGTTAAAATACTGAATGGCTTTTGTACTGGTTGATAAAGAGGTACTGATTAGAACCCCTTAACACACAACTTCTTCCTGCATCTACTGTCTTGGCTTCTTATGGCTTAACATGTCTGATAGCCAGGACTTACTCTGTGCTTTTTAAAATCGTCCTTATGTCTTATTTGCTTTCCTTTCACATGAAACCAATTCTAACCCTGTATATATTTGGAAGAGTGGTCATGTAACTGTTGATGATATATAAATTCCCCCCTCTTTACAGGCACACAAACACACACACACATACACACCACTCCATCAGTTGCAGACCATGTGGTCCTTATTGGTATCCCGGGGCTTCAGTATCCAAATGTGAGATGGTGAATATGATAGTGCTAACATTGTAGGGTGTGGTAATGATCATGTGAATTCATGTATAATGCTATTATCAGTGTTCCTGACAAGTAAACACTATGTTCAGCATGTCTATATTTTCTCTGTATTGCTTTCATGTTGAGAGGTAGCCTAGCCCCTCAGTGTGTTCATTCCTAACCACCTGCCTGTTATCAGGGTTGAAATAGTCATTATTAAGTATTCTTACTTCCTCTGAACTCTAACTTATATCATGTTAGTAGAGTTTAGTCTAGTGTCTGATATATTTCACTCACTCAGATTGTTTATATGCTTGTATAGATTCATTGCAGCAGTTCCTCAAACTTCTTTTCAGTACTTGATGTCTACCTATAAGTCTCTTTATACATCTTCTATTGTCTTATCTTGGGTCTTCATTGAGGGCCACACCCTGTCCCACTTCCCTCCGATTGTTCATCCATTTCCTTCTGAGGTTCTTTCCTTTCTCCTGCTTCTAATCTTACACAGTAAGCCTTCATATATTCCTTTCACCTTGGAAAACTCCAAATGTTCAGTCTCAATAGTGTGTTCTTTCTTGGCTCCTAGTAAAATTTATTGCCTCTGGTCTCTATTTTAGGGCTAATTTCCTCTATTGTTTCCTGTGAGCTTTTTCTTTATAGTTAGAGTGTAGACTCAGAGGCACAGATTGAATATCAGATGGCGATAAGAAATGCCATAAAGGGTCTTTAAAAACAAAGTGCTTTTTGAGAGATTATATGGAATGTGGGCTTTTCAAAATATGAAAGCACTTAAGATAAAGATTTTTGTTATAGGTCAATAAGGAGAGAATATTAAATACAGATTGAGAATGGGTGCTTTTAAAATATGTACCTTATCTCCACATCTTAGGCTTATATAACATATTTAGGTCAGACAGGTTATTAACGATTTAATTATCATTTAAACAAAAATCCCAAAACTCATAGTAAAAAAAAATAGGCATATTATCTGCCAATTTATTTCATGACACATAGAAATAGGAATAGATGTAGTATTTCATAAAGACTTGTTTTGGTGGTCTGCATGCTAGGAACATGAGGATTATAATGACATCTTACAATGGGGGCCATCTACTTAAGTTAAATGTCTGAAATAATAATGACACTGGTAGTTGGTTGGGAATAGTAATTTATACAATTACAGGCTCAGAAATTGTCTTAAATAGTTCATTTAAACATTACTAGATTCCATAAGCTCCAATGGCATGCATGGTTGCTCTAGTACTAAGTCTAGGTCTCTTCTTTAAGGAACTGAAATATGTGATCAAGAGTGAGGGAGTGTCTTGGCCTGGCTCTTTTCCCTCTTGTGTGCTGGTTCTGAGACATGATTGTTTTAATTAGGATGTCTTTCATTGCAAATGACGGATACTCCATTCAAACTTACCTGCTTCTCGTCATTGTACACCCACAAGGAACTTGCTTGTGTCACACTTTGTTCCAGGGCTCACGTGACATCCTCAGAACTGGAATATTCTTCCTCTGTTTGCCTCCTTTCTGTACCCTGGGGTTGTCATAAGGCTTTTCCTACTCTCAAATTATGATCTCAACACTCTAGGTCATTTTGAAATGGATTGAGATCAGAAATACTTCGTGAATGCTTCCAAAGAAATGTCTTAGAATTCATTGAAACTTTTCCTTGACGAACTTGATATGTACCTAGCAAATATTTCTGGCCATGGCCAGGTGATGGATGTGCTGATTGCCGTTGCCTCTGCTTGGTCAATGCTCCACTCTGATATCTGGGATAGGCGTTGGCATCATTGAAAGTACGTTAGCTAGGATGTGGAAAAGTAGATCCTCAAATAAAGAGGATTCTTGTTTATTATCATTTGAAGTTCCTTTAGCTATTGACTCATATTTTTTATTTCATTTACTTCTATTCTATTTCAGAATGGACAATTGTTTTTACTGGTAATTTTTCTCAGAGAGTAGAGAATTTGCAGTGACTCGTGACCACTTGGAAGTCAGATTTGAAATGTAATGCTCATAAACCACACTTTTATGTTCTTAATTTGCTGGTAATGTACATAACACAACATCAGGCCAGATAAATGCAAGTTGTCTCAAGTAGAGAACTTGTCTAACTACCTCTCCATTCTGCACCATGTGATAGTTAATCCCCATCTTCAACTTGAACGGATCTGGAATTAATTAAGAGCCATGCATATGGATGGGTCTGTGAAGGTATTTCCAGGAAGGATCAACTGAGGGGAAGAAGAGCCTTCCCTAGGGCAGGTGTACCCAGCAGCCCTGATATAAAGACTTCCATGGAAAAATCAGTGATCCTTGTTTGCCTGCCTTGGCTTCCTGTGGTGGAGTGTGCCCATCTCTGCTGCTGTCATTGTTCACTAAATCTAGCTTCTTGGCCTCCTATCATGGACAAAGTGGACTCAGGACCCTCTAAGAAACTTCCAGGTCTTCAGTACCAGATTGGGACTGCTGAGGCATCTGGCTATGTGGACTATGAGGGTCTACTTTGTACAGATGAACATTGCTGGACTACCAATGAGTGGTGATCTAGTCTAGTACATCCATTTTTATAATCTTTAGGTTCTATCAGTTCTGTTCCTCTAGAGAATTCTGCCTAATATACTAGAGTACTTAGTGTTCCCATAGAGGTTTCCTCTTCCAAGATCCCCTTCTATAAAAGTTGTGCCTTGTTACCCTGGAATTGTGCTGCTGTTGGTCTGTGTCTGGACTGCCTCTGGAGGTGGTGGAAGAATGAGTTTCCTTGATAGCCTCCATCTTGGAAAGGAGAGCACATTTTGAGGGAGAGTTACTTGACAAAGTGGCTACTTTAAGTTCAGGTCTTTGACTCCATGTTTTTCTTGCTTCTCTGACAAAAGATATTTCTCTTTCTGGTAGCTCCTCTAGGGATTTAATATTTAACTTGTTCATACCCATTAACTGTGAGCTACTATCAGCTGGGCTTTCAGATCCATTGCTAGAAAGAATAGCTATGTGGTGACAGTGATAGTTTTTCCAGACTTGAGGGCAAGAAGTAAATGGGAATTTGTACTTCTGAACTTATTGTCTGTGAATTCCACCATTTATACTTTGTGTGTCAATTTAACTGTTTAATGTAATTTTCTTCCATGTAACAATCAGAAAGAAAGGAGCTCGGGAAGACACTTGTGAGCTTTATCCAAAGGCTAGAAATTCATTCTGTTTCTTCGAGTTTTGATTGTGTAGACCTCCTGATTGCAAACCACAGAACGCATCAGGAAGCACCTGAAGCAGCCGGCTCTGTGGTCTCCTGTCGTTCCTACTGTTTTCTTTGCATTTTCTCTCTTTTCCATTTCTCCTCCTCTTATTTTTCTTTCTTTTTTGTGTGTCTATGGCATACATGCTTCTGGTGTGTGTGTGTGTGTGTGTGTGTGTGTGTGTGTGTGTGATTGTGTGTGTGTGTGTGTGTGTGTAAATGTAGAGGCCAGATGTTGACACTGGGTGCTGTCTTTGTCATTCTCTGCCTTAACTTTTTGAGACAGATTCTCTCATCAAACCTGGACCTTGCCTATCAGCTAAACTGGGTGGTAAAACCCTTGGCCATCTTCTCATCTCTACCACCCCAGCTCTGCAGTTACAGGCTCCAACACTTTGACTTTGGGCATGGGTGCTGGGGATTTAATGCTGTGTGGCAGGCACTTTATCACATGAGTTGTCTCCTCAGTCTCTTCTTCAGTTTTGATAACATTTTCTATGAAGCCCAAGCTGGTTTAGAACAATCCATATTCTAGTATCAAACTCATGAGCACTTGGAGGGCTTGTGGTCTATTTGTTCCTGATGACAGGATCTCAGGATCTCTCCTCTTTCTCCTCCTCCTCTTCTTCTTCTTCTTCTTCTTCTTCTTCTTCTTCTTCTTCTTCTTCTTCTTCTTCTTCCTCCTCCTCCTCCTCCACCTCCTCTTCCTCCTCTTCTTCATCCTCCTCCTCTTCATTCTTCTTCCTTTTATTCTTTGCAATCTGGGCTATACTGTAATTATTATGAGTAGTATTGTAGCAACAACAGTAGTGTTTTAGTTAGCACTGCTTTTACTTTAACACAGTACATCCTGGCTCACTGGATGCTCAGGTACAGGTGGACTTATTCCCCTGATTTTTATGAACACCATTGTAAAGTAGTATGGGTGGTGACATTCATTTTAGCTGGTGAGAAAACTGAGATACTTCAGAAGTTTTATGATTTACCAAAGCTCCAGAGTTAAAGATATGCAGAAATGGATCCAAATCAGGTTTCTAGATTCCTGGCCAAGGTGACCTTCCACAGTATTGTTACTAGAAATTTTGGAAAATCCCTTTGTGGTCACCAGATGACCTCAGGGAAATTGGGGTCTCCTTAGTATCATTAATAAAAGAATGGGCTTTCGTGATGGCGCATGCCTTTAATCCTAGCACTTGGGAGGCAGAGGCAGGCGGATCTTTGTGAGTTCAAGGCCAGCCTGGTCTACACAGTGAGTTCCAGGACAGCTGGGACTACAAGGAGACCCTGTCTCAAAAAGACAAAAATAAATAAATAAAAGAATGGGCTTTCTTTGTCTTTATATGTATTCCTAGTTTCAATAAACACACATGTATGTTTCTATGAAATATTTCCATTTAATTTTATTTCCTAAGTATTTTTATGTTAGTCTACATAATAGGCACTGAACTCTGTGCTACCTGCTAATGATAGTTTTTTATTAATAAATCTATGGTCATCAGTTGACAGACCATAACCTACTCAACCTTTCATCTACAAATGTGCATTGTCACAATGTTTCCATTTATATAAATAAAGAAGTGATGAATGTATTTGGAAATATAACCTTTTCTATATTTTTCTTAGGACAGATTTCAATAAGTAGAATTGCTGGATGATACAACACAAATATCTTATGGCCATTAGTATATCTTGTCAAATTGCTTTCCAGAAGGTTTGAAGAAATGTACAATGCTATCACTACTTTATGAAAGTATTAAATTTACTGGACCCCGTTGATGTTTATTTTATCATTTTAGAAAGAGATAGCACAGACATTGTGGTATACATCTGGAACTCCAGCCCATTGAAGGCCGGCATGAGAGCATCTCAATTTTGAGGTCAGTTAGAGCTACATAGAAAGTTCTAGCTGTAATCATTAAACTCATCTTACAGAGGAGGAACAAGCTCAGAGATGGTCCATATCTCCCCCAAGGTGACACACTGAATAAAAGGCAGAGGCAGAGATCAAACCTTTGTCTGCCTGGCAATCAAGTCAGCATTCTTATCCACGTGTGCACCTCCTTCTTACACACCTAGGGCAATCTAGCTCTTCTATTATGTTAAATGGGCAGAGGCATAAACCTAATGAATCTCAAGGCTGCTGAACACACACTTTTAGAGTATGGTTCTCCAATAAGACTTTCCTGCTTCGATTCCTGTCACTCTTGCTGTATAGGTTGTTAGGACAAAATTGAACTACATTAGCCATGGCCTCTCATGCTGGGACACTATGGGACCAGGCAGTCACACATGGTCTGCACATGTTCTTTCTCAAAGAAGCTGCTATCCATTTGGCCAAGTGAAGCATGGCTTGTCTGTAGTCTTCTCTTTGGGGAGTCTCAGTGCAGAGTAGAATAATCAGGCCCTTCTTTGCCACATTTCTCATAAGGATGCTCAGAATCTGGCTCCCTATTTGGAACCCTCATCTTAGAAGCAGAAAAAAACTGGTACCCAATATAATTGTACTTCTGAGGTTCCAACAAATCCCCGTTTCTCAGTCTGCTGATAGCTAATCATCTTCTTCTCCAGGAAATTCTCTTATGAAATCAATCCTGATAGAGCAGTCTAATGATCTAATGTTGGACAGAATCTCTAAGAGCTGGGTGGTGCTGGAGGAAAGGGGCAAAGGAGACTCCCCTTGGTCATCACTCTGGCACTGCCTCTCCTTTGTAGACCACCCTCTTCATCTCCAAGCCTGTACCCTTGTCAGCAGCCTCTTTAGCATCAGATATCACTCAGTCACCCCATTTCTAGGTAATCTGATAAAAAACAACTTTCTCTCTTTTGACAATGATGGAACAACCTACTGAAGTTTTATATTTTTATGAAATTATTCCTTTTCTATTCTCTGAATGGCCAACAATATCCATGTGCAGAAAGCAGCTATGCCTTCATCTATTTTCATGTCCTAAAAGACATGAGGGGGGTTCCCAGCATTGTTCATGGGAACAGAAACCTAGATCCTACCTGTAACCAGCATGCTCTTGGGAATTCACGCCTGTGGAATTAGTGAACAGTTCCACTCACTGAAGTGGGCCCACAAATTGTTTACCATTTGTTTAAGTGGTTTAAACCAATTCTCCTTTGAAAAAAAAAAGAAAGTTCTAGGTCAGA
The DNA here is from genome assembly GCA_009823505.1 of Rhizomys pruinosus. NCBI lineage: Eukaryota > Metazoa > Chordata > Mammalia > Rodentia > Spalacidae > Rhizomys > Rhizomys pruinosus. Next base: position 89,231 of record VZQC01003106.1, on the reverse strand, counting down.
GTGGTCTATATAATAAGACTCTGCCCCAGATGCCAGAAACCAAAAATGAACAAAAATACTCACAAGGCAAGAAAAAAAAAGTGTTATTTTGTTGTTGTTGTTGCTGCTCTTTAAATTGTATCTTATTGTTTAACCTGGGAAAACTAGGTTTTGGAATATTCCAGTTTGCTTGTGAATTAGGGCACTAAGTTTGTTAACTGCATCACTGCAGCTGAAAGCATTGCAGCTGCCACGTTCATGGGAGCGACCAACCTTTCATATGAAGATTTCAGTTCTTTCCCTTGTCCTCACTCTGTCATAGGCAAACAGAGCAGTGATATTGTTGCATCCACTTCCACAAAGATATTAATGGTTTCCTTCCCTCTGCTTTACAAAGCAGCTCTGAAGGAGCCAGGACAACAGTGTGCAGGAACTGCTGCTGGAAAAAAACCCCCACAGTGGCAGGAAATTACCCTAATAGGGTGAAAATTAAGAAACCACCCGTGGCACAGCCTGTTTCCAGGATACGGGTAGTACCTTCACGCCTAAGTAATTATTGTCTTAGAATCAATTTGGTGATTCTTAAAAAAAATTAGATTTTAACTTGAAAGGGGTTCAAGAGAAAAGGATAAAAGCTTGGAAAACATTTAATTTTGTTTTATAAAGAAACCATTCTTCACCACTGAACAGAAAATGTCATTCTTTGAAACTTTCCCTTGGTCTTTCCTATTTTGTATCAAAACATAGTCTCATTTTAGGCTACACATTTTTGTGCTCAGATGGATGGTAGACACCTGCAGAAGGAAAGAACCAAAGCCTCCTTCTTCTTAATTTTCAGGAAAACAAACACAGGGTTATCTTGCCACTGAAGGGTAAGGAGATTTGGGGCCCAGGTGACTACAGAGCTGGCCAGGAGGCCAGCGGCCCAGGTGATAACTCTACCAAGACAGAGCTGGCGGAGAGGACAGCAAACGACCCCGCTTCAGGGTTGAGATGGGGTGTGTGCAGCCAGCGACTTCTGGGTGAGAAGCAGAACTTTCCCACCTCAGCTAGACCACTTAAAAAATACTTATTTATTGTTTTGTGTGTATGTGTCTTGTGTCTGCATGTATGTAAGTGCACCCTTGTCCTGCAATGCCTGTGGACGTGAGAAGAGGGCATTGGATCCTCTGGTTCTGGGCTTATGGATCTGTTAACTGCTGTGTGGGTGCTGGGTCCTCTGAAACAGAGCAACTATTGCTCTTACCTGCTGCTCTGCTGTCTCTCCAGCTCCTGGACCACGATCTTAACTATCCACCTGTCAGACTTCTATGGAGCTGGCCCCTCAGCTGTCTTTATTTTGCTTCCCTCCTTTTGTTCTGGGGTATATAGATTGACTAAGAAAGCTGGCAAACACTAAAAGTCTACAACATTTTTTTTCTCTTTCTTTTCATGACCCGAGGAGTATCTATCTTCCCTGCTCCTGTGTAGAGGACCTCTCGGGTTTTGTCACTCTGCCGATTTCTTAACCTAAGAATTACAGAGAGCATCTATTTGTCTTCTCTGATCCTGTGCAGAGGGCCTTTCAGATTTGCCACTCTGCCGATTTCTTTTCTTCTCTGCTCCTCAGATCCCGGCGTTTATTTTTATATACCCTAAAACTAATACAGGTTATGCAAGCCTAAGCTAATGATGAAAAAAATAACCCAACTTCTCTGTAAATATTTTTTAGAAAATTCACACCCCAAATCTTTCTTAACATCGAAAACAGTAGAACAATAATGATACAACCATTTAGTTGAGACATCAAGAAAGTAATAAAATAATAGTACAGCCAGTCAGCGAAGCAATTCAGCAGTTTTGCAGCAAAGCAAAGTTAATATTAACTTTTAACTCTGAGGACTTCATTCTTGTCTTTATTTTATTTTATTTTATTTATTTTTGTATGTGTATGAATGTATTGTCTGCATGTAGGTTTGTGCACCCGTGTCGTGCAATGCTGCGGAGGTCAAAAGAGGGTCTCGGATTCCCCTTGAACTGGAGTTCTCATGGAATGGGAGTTACAGACAGTTCTCAGCCGCCATGTGGGTGTTGGGGCTTGAACCCGGGTCCTCTGCAAGAGCAGTCGGTGCTCTTAACCACTAGGCCATCTCTCCAGCTCCGGACTTCATTCTTTATGCTTTGCAGTTACATAGTTGCTAGACAGTGTAAAAAATGAGCTTTAAAGCTTTAACGATAGAGAACTTTCTTTTTCTTTTTCTTTTTTTTTTTAATTTAATTTTTATTGATGGTTTGTGCATTTCGTACATCATTTTCCAATTCAGATCAGGCATATTTCCCTTTCCCTTCCCCCCCACCCCCACCCCATCCCAGATCATGTATTCTGCCATAACTGTCCTGCATCTTTCAGGTTTTTTTTTTTTTTCATTTTTTAGCTATAAGTGATAATCCATGAGAACTTTATTTTTCTTATTTTAGTTTCTTGTTCGCTAGACCTGTAAGCCATTTTGTGGCTGATGTAGCTTTGATTCACATCTTGTTTTCATTCTGGTCATTGTTTTCCTCAGTTTCTGTTTTTCACATTTTCTGCTAAGGTGATTTTCTTTTTTTTTTTTTTTTTTTTTCAAGTATCACAATGTTATTGATAGATGACAAGATATATAAATCAGGGCAGAACATGATTTGATAGTTAAGTAAACTTAATTTCAACATCTATAATAAGGGAACAGTTCAAATTCTCACCATTTGTTTCACACCCACAAAACCACTTCAAGGGCATTAACGATCTCTCAGATCTGATCAGGTTTTTGTGCAAGTAACCATTTGGTTCTTTTTTTAATTTTTTAAAAAAAATTTAAATTTATTTTTTTTTTTTTTTTTGTATTAAAAAAGGGTTTGTGCGGGGGGGGGGGACACTGTTGATGCATGGTCGAGAGGTGTCATGAATGCAGTTAGGAGTTCGATTCCCCTGAACTGGAGTTACAGACCAGGTTCTCAGCCTCCCAGTGGGTGCTGAGGAGGTAAAACCCGTCCTCTGGAAGAGCATTCGGTTCGGCTCTTAACCGCTAGCCAACTCTCCAGACCCGCATGTTTCTTTTAAAAGGAGTTGTGCACTTGCCCAGGCTCAAGGATATTGAAATTAGCACATAAAGCCCATTACTAAGAGGTAGAAATACACAATATACTATTATGGCCACAACCATCAATTAAGTTAAAGATTTTATGTAACAACCAAAATGGATAATCTAATATTGACAACAACTCAAGATGTACTGAAGCAAAGTGCATTTCTAATGAGTCATTGGTTCAGTTTTTCTAACTTTAAAAAGCCTATTATAAGGGAACAAAGAAGGTCCTTGCAATAGACTGCCTCTGCTGTGAGAACTATATGAATTAATTATTGCATGCTGCTAAACACTACAGAACTTAAAGATACTCCTAAAATATTTGATGGTAACTATGATATAAGACATTACACAAGAAAAAATTTTGCAGAAGGAACCCTACTGACATTGTTTGGTTAAATATTGGTGCCCCCCAATGAAGTCCAGTAAGCAACATCCTGTCTCAGATCCCCCTGCACTGGCTCCAGATACGCCATGAGTAATCCAAAATTGGGGGTGTGTGTGGTGTCTGTGGTATGGGCTGTTAGAGTCTTTGGGGGGGCATACTCTGATCTGAGGCTGCTTCCTTTAGCTTTCTTATTCACAAGCTGGCAGCTATATAGGGGCTGTCCATGCTGTTATACAAGTGGTATCTCCTTCATCCTCATTCCTGGGAAGGCTAAAACGTAAAAAAAAAAAAACAAAGGAGTGCCCAAGGTGGCATCCGATAGCAGCTAATGCTCCGGTGCCTAGTAAGTGATTGAAGACAGGCCAAAGACATGCTCCGCTTTTTTGTCCTTTTTGTCTTTGTTACTAAGATCTCAAGTTTTTGTGTCTGCATTACAGTTCCTCTGGTCTTACTGATTAATTCTGAGTTAAGACGTTCATTGCTGGATGGCTTAAGGACGATCAAGATAGCCGCGTTAACCAAGGTTTTGTTATTGTTGAGTCAGTTGAGGAGCTGGGTCATCGGGGTCGCGTGGGTTTGTTTTGTGGGGGGAGGAGCCCCTTGCTTCTTTCAGCTCCTCATCCACAAGTTTCATCACATGAAGACAAAAAGTAAGGTCCGTGCTAGACCAGGTTCCCTTTTCGAGGATGAAGTCAGAACGTTTCCTCTTTATAGACTGGACACTGCCAAGTCCCCTTAAGTGGCCTCCAAGACCTCCCTGTAACAGGAAGAATGGTGACCCACCTCCCTCTGCCGGACTTTTCAAGAGATGCCCACCATGTATAATCCCCGAAGACTTGGTTGACCTCTGAGGGCAAGGAACAAGTTGTTCCCCATGGTCCTCAGGCCAATTGGTATAGGGACTTCAGGTTGAGTTTTTTTAAGCAACCCAGAAAGGCTAAGTCGGCAACCACCTGTTACATTGCCACCTATATTAACATATGAAAATCCTTGGAAAGCAAACTGATGTTATTCCATAGCATATTCCTTGAATTCACATCTTTCCATTTAATCCCATATATACTCTAAAAGATGCCACAAGTACCCTCATCATATACTACAAGCCCAAGGTCTGAAAATAACATATAGGGTCAGCTCTAGAACGCTTGTAGGGATTCGAGCAATACTAGAGCACAGTTGTGATTAGATCATGAAGTAATATAATATTAACGGTTTGCTCATTTGTCTTACACCATAGGGTACTTAATACTAGCAATCTACGGAGTGAGGGATCCATTCGTCGTTTGTTTTTGCTGAGACTGTGGACATTCTTCCTTAGCATAAATCTGACTGTTCCCATCCATTTACCGAAATTTCAGATGTCCATCAGCTTTCGTATCACTGCAAGTAACTGCGCCAATTGTGTAGATGTAACACATTTTCTGTATCCACTCATCATTGAGGGGCATCTGGGTGGGTTCCAGCTCTTTGCGATGGGAAGAGAGCTGCAATAAACCATGGCTGTACATGTATCTCGCGTAGAAAGATGCTGATGGAGTAATACCCAGAAAGTGGTATGGCTGGGTTCAAGGTGGTAGGCTGATTTTCGTAATTTTTCAGGGTCCTTTTTCTCCATCACTGCTTTCCATAATGGTTGTACAAGTTTGCATTCCCAGCAGCAATGGATGAGTGTTTTCCCCTTTCCGCCACACCCTCTCAAGAATTGGTAAGCAATTGTCTCCTTGATCCTTGCCACCTTATCAGGGGGGGAGATGATATCTTAAGTGCTAGTTAATTTATGCATTTCCTTAATTATTAGCCGATGTTGAACATTTTTAATAAGAATTTTCTCAGCCATCTTCTCTTTGCCTCGCTTGTGATTCACTGCGGCATTTTTACCACCAATCTTTTGAGTGAGGGTTTATTTTTTTTTCTTACTCCTTTGTTTTTTGGAGTAGAGATGTTTATATATTCGGGAAAGGTAGGGTTAATTCTTGACCTGCTTTGCAGATGATCAGCAGTGAAGGTTTCCCTCCCACGCATGTGGGTTTTCTCTTCACTTCCCTTATTATTATCGTTTGCTGTACAAGCTTTGATTTTTAATAAGTCCCACTTGTAAATTGTTGACCATATGTCTCTGTGCAGCATGTCTGATTCTAGAAAGTCTCTTCCTACACACTACGTCTTGTAAGTTGCTGGCAACCTTTTGCATCTAAACCTTCAGGATTTGGTTTCAAATTGGAGGTCTTTGATCCATGTTGGAGTTGAGTTTTTGGCCCGGGTGAAAAGTAAGGGCTTAAGTTTATTCTTGCTACAATGGTGATCCGGTTTTAGCAGGCACCATTTGCTGAAAGGCGTCTTTCCTCCACTGAGTCCTTTTGGCTCCCTTGTCAAATATACAAGGTTGGCTTAAATTGTACTGTGCTCAATGTTTTGGATCTTCATTTGTGTATCCAAGTTTGAGCTGTCAGTTTTCGCTCAGACCAGGTGTTGTGCAGTACACGGTTTGACTATAGTCCTAGTAGTTAATTGTGATGTTGGTAGGAATAAATCCCTGTTATGGCTGTATTTCACTCAGGGTTTCTTTGGCTATCAGGGTTTTTTGTTGTTCCATATTACTTAAGAATTTGTTCCAAGGCCTGTGAAGAAGTCGTTGGAGATTTTAATTGGAATTGCATGTAAATTGGATATATTAATTGGGTGAGATGGAACATTTTACTATATTAAATTTTTCCAATCCATAGAGCTGGGAAGGTCTTTCCATCTTCTCTGTTTCTTTTGTCAACTCCTTCTTCAGTTTTATAGATTTTTTTTTGAGAGATCTTTGTTTCTTGGTTAGGTTATGTTTGCGTTAGGTCGATATTTTTATTTTTTGAGGCTTTGTATTGGGAAGTCTCCTTGTATTCCTTCTTCAGTTGCTTGTTTGTGGGTGTAAACGAAAGGCTACTGATTTTTCAAGTTAAAATTTTGTAACCCACCACTTTACTGAAACGCTAATCATTTCTAACAGTTTTCTGGTAGAGTTTTAGCATCCCTAGGTAAACTATCATACCTCGGCAAAAAGGGATAGTTTTCTTCCTCTTTTCCAATTATTATTCCTCTGATTTCCTTTTCTTCCCTTATTGCCCTAGCCAAGTTTTCAAGCACTAATTGAAAAGAAGAGTAGTGACAGGGGCATCCTTGCCAGGTTCCTCCTTATGGTGAACCTGCTCAACTTTTTCCCTCACATTTAGATGATCGCGGCTGTGGTGTTGGTATATGGTCTTTGATTATGCTGAGGAATGAGCCTCCAGTCAATTCCCTCTAGACTTTAATCATGAAGGGAATGCTGATTAATTTGGCAAAGGCTTTTTTCTGCATCAATTGAAATGATTGTGTGGGTTGTTTGTCGCTTCAGTCTATTTATGTGTTTTAATATTTACTGATTTTCAATGTGTAACCCCTTGCATCTCTGGTATGAAGCCCAACTTGATCATGGTGGATGATCTTTTTTGATGTGGGTCTGTATATGCTTTCCAATGTTTTTTTGTTGAGGATTTTGCATCTGAGTTCATTAATGAGATGGGCTCTGTAGATTCTCTTTTTTGGTGTATCTTGCATGTTTTTGGTATAGGTGTCTGGCTCCACCGAGGTTTGGAATTTCCCTCTGCTGTTTCCTTCTGCCCGTTTGGTAGTAATGGTGTAACCCGCTTTATATTTTTAGAATTCTGCTGTGAACCCTCTGGGCCTGGCTTTTTTTAGTTGGGTGGTCTTCTTTACATTTTCTTTCATTTCTTCATCTTTATAGGGTCTGTTTAAAATTTCAGTCTCTTCTTGTGTTTAGGTTTGAATTCCCTGATTGCAGATATTAGATCCATTCTCTTAGGTTTTACAATTAGTAGAGTAAGTTTTTGAGTATCCTGAATGATTGTCTGTGCTCTTTTCCATTGTCTGTTATGTGATATTTCCCCTTTCATCATGATATCTGATTGATATTCAAGCGTTGCTCCTTTAGGTGTTACGGGGATGAGGTCTTGTCTATCTCTTTACGCTCTCCAGGCCCAACTTGTTTGGATTTCATTAGGTTTTTTTTTTTTTTTTTTGACTGTTTTCTTTGTTTCTATTTCATTGATTTCTGCTCTGATTTTTGTTATTTCTTCCTGTCTGTTGTGTTTAGGGTTCATTTGCTGTTGTATTTCAAGTGTTTTTAGCTGCAGTATTAGCTCATTTATTTGTGCTCTTTCTATTTTTTTAATGTGGGCACCCAGGGCTAAAAACTTCCCTCTTAGGTCTGCTTTTAAAGTGTCCCATAGGTTTTGTTGTGTTGTACTGTCATTGTTGTTTAGTTCCAGGAATGCCTTTATCTCTTTCTTTATGTCCTCCTTGACCCATTCATTATTCAGGGGTGTGTTGTTTAGTCTCCATGTGTTCCTGTAGGTAGTAGGGCTTGTCCTGGTGTTGATATTGAGCTTTATTGCACTATGGTCTGATAGAATGCATGAAATTATTTCAATATTTTTTGTATTTGTCAAGGTTTATTCTGTGTCCAAGTATGTGGTCAATTTTGGAGAATGTTCTGTGGGTTACTGAGTAGAAAGTATATTCCCTGGTGTTTGGGTGGAATATTTGGAATATATCTGTGAGGTCCATTTGCTGTATTGTATTGTTCAGTTCAGATGTCTCTCTGTTTATTATTTGCCTGGTTGTTCTGTCCAAAGGACTGAGTGGGGTACTGAAGTCACCTACTCTGAGTGTGCTGGGGTTAATCTGTGCCTTAAGGGCCTGTATTTATAAAGATTGGTACACTGGAGTTTGGTGCATATATACTCATGTTTTTGAAGTCTTCATTGTTAATTTTCCCTTTGATAAGGATGTAATGGCCCTCTTTGTCTCTTCTAATTGCTTCTACTTTGAATTCTATTTTGTCTGATATTAAAATAGCAACTCCTGCTTTCTTTTTGGTACCGTTTGCTTGGAATATTTTTTCCAGGGACCTTTCACTTTAAGTTGGTGCCTATCATTAAGGGTGAGATGGGTTTCTTGTAGACAGCATATAGATGGATTCTGTTTCCTAATCCATCCTCCTAGTCTATGCCTTTTGATTGGGGAGTTTAGTCCATTAATATTTAAGGTTATAATTGAGAGATGTGTGTTGCATCTTTTCACCTTATTATCCTCTTGTGTTTTAAGTCTAGGTTTATACTTCTGCAGTTCTGCTTTTAATTTCTCTTTCAAGGTGTCTGGGGGTAGTTGCTTTCCTCCTCTGTCCTTTGAATTGCTTCAAGTATTCTCTGAAGGGTTGGTTTTCTGGGCGTGTATTCTTTCATCTTGTTTACATCATGGAAGACTTTTCTCTTTCTTTCAACTAGAATTGACATTTTTCCTGGGTATAGTAACTTGGGTTGGCATTGATTGTCATTTAGCACTGGGAATGCTTTGGTCCACATTCTTCTTGCTTTCATAGTTTGGGCTGAAAAGTCAGTTGTAATTCTTATAGGTGTCCCCCTATATGTAATTTGTTGCTTTTCTTTTGTGGCTTTCAGAATTTTGTCTTTGTTTTAGGCATCTAATGTTTTAACTATGATATGGTGAGGGGAGTTTCTTTTCTGGTCCAGTCTTTTGGTTGTCCATGGCTTCTTGTACTTTGTACGGGTTTGTTCTTTCTACTTTTTATTTTTTTTTGCTTGGGACCTTTATCACTCTCTTATATTGTGGGTGATCTGACTCATTACCACCTTCTCTGGTGGGTTCTATACCCTATGCTCCACTATTGACTGCGGAGTGTTTGATCTTGTTCCTACGTGCTCCAAGATTTCCGTGGTTGTACTCTTCTTGTTTTTTTTTTTTTTTTTTCTTTTTTAAACTTTTCATAATCTTTACTTGAGCTTTTTAGTTGTTCTGCATTATCTTCTAGGTCTGATATTCTTTATTATGCTTCTACCATTCTGGTTCTGAGGCTTTTCCCCATTCTTTCCTGTTGATTGGATGAATGTTTGATTTCCTTGTTCATTTCATCTCTTGTTTTCTTTATTATGTCCACGTCCTTTTGGAGCTTCTCAATTGTTTCTTGTAGCTCCTTGTTTTGCTTGTTGGTTTCCATTTTCATTTCAGTATGGGTTCTTTTCAGTGTTTCCACTTCCAGAGTTTCTCATTATCTCCCTCTATGTCCTTTCTGAGTTTTTCATTCTCTCTTCTTAATTCTATGATTTCTTTGAATATATCTGTGATTGTTAATTTACAATCTGTATCCTGGGCTATCTCTACAGAGATCCCATTGTAGGGGTCCTCCACAGGCTCCGTAGAGTTTGGTGTGGGGTTATTCTGGGCTTTTCCCATATTGTTTTTTCTTTATGCTTTTGGCATGTCATTTACTTTTTGCCTGTATTCTGGTGTGAATCTCTAATGCCTCTTCACCATGTTGAAGGATTGCTTTCCTTGATTCCTTCAGGTGCCTTCCGTGTAGTCTCCTTATTTATGAGGTGTTGACTTGCTTAGGTTTTGGGATTTCAATTTTGGTTATATATTGGAAGGTATAGTTCACTCTTCCCTTCCTGTTCCACAAGAACTGGGTGGGTAACAGCCCAAACGACACCTTCTGAGCACTTTACATCCTCTGCTGCCAGCCAGTTTTTCTGGGTTGGTTGTAGGACTTATTGGAATCTCCCTCCAGAGTTCCAGTTGGCAGGAGGGGGGGGGTTGTTTGCTTAGCACACGTGCCAGTAACCTACATCCTAGCTCTCTGGTGTGGCCCAGCAGCAGCCTCTATGCAACCCAGGCTAAAGTCTGTGCACCTCATCTCCAAGGGGTCTCTGCTCCCAGCTGGCCTGCCTGCCTGCCGGCCTGTACCTGTGCCCCAGCTCTCTGCTGTGGCCCAGAGTACAATATATATTTTTTTTAATTTAGTTTATCCTATGTACCTTTTTAGGATATAGAAAAGTCGTTAAAAATGTAAACATCTTTCCTTTTATTTAAAGGGTAAAACACCTGTGCTTGTATGGTTATAGATATCTATTGGGGAAAGTGGCAACTGGTACTGAAGAGAGAACTCAGTGGACAGGCAGTGTTCCTTTCAGCTCTGTGACTCTATATATTCAGCAGACATAAGATGCTCAACTTCTGTTTATTGTGTAGAAGTCCCACAAAGGGCAACTTCCCCTTTAGTCCCTGAGACTTCCCTCTAAGGCAAGTGGTCTACTTTTAGAATATTCAACAGGCCAATTTTGATTATGTATAAGTTTTCAGAAATTCTCCCATTCACAGAATCATGGATTTCAGAGTTTGAAAATATCCCAGAGTTCAGCACCTCTAAACTTGCCCTCTGTAAACATCAGAATGGAGCTACAAAAGAGCCTAAAGAAACAGGAGGCAAAACTAATATGATAGTATTTAATAAGGGTTCTATCAGATTTTGTAAATAATTTTCAATACTTTCTATAGGAAAAGCTACAGAGTGGAGAATGAAGATAGCAAAACTGTGCAGGACCCAGCCCTTGATTTCAGTTTCTAAATGAAAAAACAATAGGAGAAAGTTTAAGGCCTGACTTCAACATTAGAAAAGAAAAATAGGTAAATATCCATCCACTTATTCATGTACTGGATGATGTCTGTCACACATCTGTTGGCCATGCCAAAGGGTCCAGCAGTCAATGGGGAAAACAGGGAAGGAATCAGAGTTTTTATATAATGTCTAGGCTTGAATGCTTCTGGCCACAGGCTTCTCTGTCTTTGTAGATTGGGCCATGCATTTTAAAACAGCTCCCTGAAACCTTATTAAATGCTACTGGTTAAGTAAAGAATTCTTCTGCCAAGTGAAAAATCTATGGAAAAATTATAATTTTTCTATATATCCTGTGAATCATTGCTTGTTTATGTTTAAAATTTTAGCTTAACTATTACCTCCTCTGTGACATCTCTGAAGCTCTCAGGGATTGTTTCTTTCCCTTAGTACAAGGCTTCTTAAAAGTAATTGTGTGTTAGAACATTCTGGGGAATAATGAAATAAAGATTCAATAGGACATTAATAAATCTCCCTAGAGGGTCTGGAAGCAGTTGACTCACAAGGTGACATTTGTCAGTGACTGTGTAGAGAAGGATTTATTGAGAACTTACTATGTGCTTCAGTATTTCATTGTTTAGTTGTCACATCTATGCCTTTAAATTATCACGTAGATGTTTCTATTACCATTTAATGAATTTATTTATGTAACTCTGTTGTGTAAATATATATATATATATAATTCTATATTTATCATATTTTATAATTATCTGTCTATTACCTCTACCATATTGAAATATTTGATTCCTACTTTTTCTTTTTTATTGAATTTTTATAAACCTCATACAATATATTTTGATTATATTTAGTCCCTGTCCTTATCTGTAACCACTTCTTAATAACTCTCATCTAATTTCATGTACTCTGTTATATATAATAAGAGCTATCAAATCAAGTTTGTATCCTCAAATGCCCTTTGGAGTGAGTCTATCCACTGGAATCTCATTAACTTATCCAGTGTTACCCCCTTAAAGAAAATCAACTCTCTCTCTCTCTCCCCACAGTTGTTAATAGTGCCTCAGCTGGAGCTGGGTCTTCTTCACTTCTTGAGCTTACCTGGGTTTTGTACATGCTGTCACCATGGACTTATATTTTACATTCTTGAGTTCTTACTCAGTACATGGCATACAACAGGATCTCTGTAAGTGACTGTCCAGTAAAAGGCTAGAAACGAATGAAATAAAACTTCTTGAGTGGAAGGGATAAAGCTTAATATTTGTACTACAGTGAGAAGTATGAACGTTGAATCTAAGCTTTCAGGGAAGTTTTATAGCCCTTGTACTTATCTGCTAGGAACAAAGGCACACACACACACACACACACACACACACACACACACACACACAGTTCATATGTGGAGAGGGAAAGAGAACGGTATGCCTAAAGCTTCCATTTCATACTGGGAGAAAGGAAAGCTATTCAAATCTTCCCCTCCTCTTATTCAAGTGGATAGCATAGGGAGAAAGTAGATTGAACTACCAAATGGGATGGGTCCTGTTGAGATCTTTAGACTTTCTCTATCATCTGTTGGTCCTCAATTCAATGAAGATTCACCAAAGCATTGTTACTAAGGAACAGCAAAGTCCTTAATGTCTGAGACTTGTTTTGAATGTTTTGAAACAGTTATACCTAATGGCTCTGCTGTATTCTGAGAGCCTTGAGTGGCTGTTTAGCATTCAGACTGCATACAGCCAGTGAGAGTTCCCAACAGAAAAGGGAATTAACTGTTTGGTGTGTTTTAATAAGTGAGTGAGCAAAGATCATGTGAATCGATTATCAATTTGGTTAACTTTCTTGTGAGGCTTGTGTGGAAGAATTAAATGCAAACAGACTGCAAGTTTACCAAGGAGGAATACACCTTGAGGTAGATATTAGCATTCTCAGATGTGATTTTTGTAGCACATTTGATTCTCTCTCCCCTTTCCTTACTTTTGTCATAAGCATGTATTGGAAATGGAAATAGAATCACTGAAAAAAAAGTACGAGCAGATGCAGGATCAACACCTGGAGGACGTATTTCTCTAGTAAGTACATTTGCAGCCCTTTCTGACCTTGTGACTGCCAGCCTCTTTATGTTTATCCACAGGCCACTGCCAGTGCCTCTGGCTCCAAGGACACTTGAAGATGATGCAGAGTTCGTGCTAAGGCTGGATGAGGCAGCTATAGTTGAGAAGTGTCATTTATCTCACATACCCAGAGAAGGGTGAAGTACCCATGGTACCAAAATACATGCAATGGCTGTTTCTTAAAGAATTTTAAAATTCCTGTACAGCCATAACAGAGAGAGTGAGAGAGAGAGAGAGAGAGAGAGAGAGAGAGAGAGAGAGAGAGAGAGCAAACAGGGTCTCCTATATCCTCTGCTGGCCTTGAATTTGCTGTCCTTTACAGCAGAGGATGACCTTGAACTACTGATCCATCTGCTTCTACCTCCCAGGGCAGAGCCTGCAAGTATGCACTGCCACACCTGGTTTATTTCTTGCTGGGATCAAACTCAAGGCCTGGCTCTAGCATCTGGGTACTAATAGTCAGACAGGGTCTATCTAGACTGTATTAATCTGTAGAGGAAATCCTTACTTAAGGATTTAATAAATATGACAAAAGAGCTGCCGAATGTCCATGAACTTACTCTTATAATAATGAATAAGTTTATTTGCTAAGGTTACTGGTTGCTGTTGGTTAAGTAAACATGGACCCATATCTCTGTCCTCCAGGGCCAGACGGGCCCAGGTCTTCTGTTTGCAAGGAAGTGTGACAAGAGTAATGAATACATATATATCCAGGCCTGCTGAGGATGCTGTGACATGGTCAATGACCCAGGCATCATGCTGGATCTATTGAAAAGAGTTCAGCATTCAAAGTCACCAAGGTTTCATAGAAACATTCCATTTTACTGACATCTGGCCTTTGGAGCAATTAATTTCCTGTCTGTATCTGTTGCTTCACACAGCTTCCTACAATTCCATGAATATTTTAAAAACATGAAATTCCTTTTCAATGGAGATAACCCTAGTGTTTCTCCAATTCCTTTTAAAAGGGCTCAAAGCTCTTTTCACTGAGCACTTTGTTAAAAGGATCAGGTTTTGCTTTCCCACTTGGCAGAATGATTTTCTTTTCATAAATTAGTGCACTACAGCTTTGAAGAAGAGCCATCCCTCTAATGTTATATGAAACATATTTATAACTCCTTCAAAAGGTCCCCAATTTAAAAATTTGTGTGACTTCACAAGTTATACACACTTTCGCCAGGTATGTATTGTGGAATTTGGGGTCAGGCTAACCATGGTTTGATCACTACCTATGTTTTCTATCCTTGTAACATTTGACAGATATATGGCCTGGGTCAAGTTGCATAACTATTCTAAGTCCACGTTATAAAATAATTTCCCTAAGATCTATCTTATAGGATTTTCCTGTAGGTTGAAATAATCTGTATAAAACAGTATACTGGATGATATTAGAAAGCTCAATAAAGTTTGTTGCTCCTGTACATGATATCACAAATTTCCTCCTTTTGTTCATGGTGACATTTCCAGGGTTTAACTTTTTTTTTTTTTATTTAATTTTTATTGATTGCTTTGCGCATTTCGTACACATTTTCCAATTCTAGTATCAGGCCTATTTCCCTTTCCTTCCCCCCACCCCCACCCCTCCCCAGATCTTGTATTCTGCCATAACTGTCCTGCATCTTTCGCTCAGCTTTTTTTTTTCCTTTTTGCTATAATGATTATCCCTGAGTACAAGCATCCTTCGTGCAAAAAAACCAATCTGCAGGCTGTGTGGCCCAAACCCCCACAGCCCCACCATCCAGTGGGGGTGACCAGGTTGTTTGTTCAATCAAGTTGATCAAATGAGTGTCCACGACTACATCCTGTAGTTTCACCATTCACCCCAATCGGAGCCTTACATTCTCACCATTGCCCCCTCTTCCGCAGATTGTTCACTAGGCTTGAAAAGGGGCACAGGTGGATGAGAAGTAAGTAAAAACAGTTCCACTCTCTCCTGAGCTGTTGACTTGACTCGGTGTCAATTCTGGCTGTTCTTTTCATGGGCTGCACAGTTTGTCCAGGAGTAACCTTTCGCTCCTACTCATGAAGCACAAGCAATTAGATGTATAGGTATTTAAGCAGCCTAATAGTTATGGTAGGTTTACTATGGTAGGTTATTTTGGCATGACACAAAAGGTTAAGGGCTCCTTGCCCCCCTAAGTTGGGAATACCTGCGGGAGGAGAGGCTAAGACCCGGCTGCCGAAGACCTGACTTAACATGGGAAGATGTATGAGACCACTCAGCAAGTGTACAGATGGCCTCTGGAACGCCAGAGAGTGTTACAAAGGCCACTTAAAACATAAAGCAAATACTGGTTCTCCTTGAGTCAAGCAAGACTCCACCGTCAGCACCAGCTACACCTCACCTGCCTGGAAATACTGTGCAGCAGAGGCAGCCATGTGCCTGTATATCCCAAATCTAATTGGCTATTGGCTCTCTCCTTGGAGGAATAACCCATGGCTGATGCCACAAGCTTACATCCTCTACAGGTTAGGAGATGTTATAAGCCACAGTAAGACCCTGTCATATTTAACAGGGGAGAAAAATGTAATTCATGGGTTGCTACTTATTATACATCAGAAGCCTCCACTCTCTTCTCTCTCTTTTTTGATCTTCTCCTGCCTCTTCCTGTCCACCCCCCCCCACACACACTTCTGTTGTCTCATTCCCAGGGTCAAATGTTTGTGTTAATTTGCCGTTGGAGATTTCATCTTTTCCTTATCTCCACATTTCTTTGGGTATTACAGATTAGGACTATAACAGAATTTCAGACACTGTGAATGTCCGCTTATCATTTCCATTCAGCTGTAATTGTCAGTTTGCCTTTAGAGCTCTGCAGTGTAGGGGTTAAGCCAAGTGGAGCCAGGCTTGGTTTACCTCTGGTGTTGACAATAAGCTGTTGACAAGATCAGACTTTTGCACTCTCTTGCTTCTGGTTCCTTTGCTTTGGGGGTGGGGAAAACAAGTAGCAAGTGAAGGCAATACATAGAGCAGGGTAGGTGTAAGAAGCGAAAGCCCAGGCTCTGCTGAGCCGTGTTGCTAGGCAACAGCATGCAGGGAGCAGACACATGCATATGCCTGCTAACATCCTGTTGTCTTAGCAACAGAACATTTGGATAGAGGGTTGGGAAAGAAGGGACCTGAGTTCAAAATATTAAAAGTTCCCAGGATGATCCTAGATTATTCCTTATCCAGAATCTCTTGTGTTCATTTTCTTAATCCTGAATTTACTGAGACTGAAGTTTTTTTTTTTTTATTCTTCCTTTTCTTTAGCCCATCACTCAGCATTTGTATGAAGTTCTATTCCTAGGGGCTCTCCATTACCCCAGTCACTCTGCAATTCATTAGAGCCCATCCACCTCCAAGTCCTCTGGTGCTCTGCATGGCAGGGCCTATTCTGCAGAATTTTAAAATAATCCCTCACTCTAAGTGCAGCCCTGTGGGATGGAAATTAAAGGCTCACTTGTATGGAAATTTAAATTCCACATTTCTGGTATGTGAAATGATGCTAAGTCATTATCATCAGTGCCAAAGCAGTCACTTGCAAGCTTCTCAGTCATATCCTGTGATGGCCAGGAGTTAGTGCATTTTGTCCTGCCTGTCCTCTGTCAGTCCTCCCGATTCACCATTCCTCTCTCAGTGTTGGGGCAGCACCTTTTTTATCCCTGAATTTTTCATTTCTGCTGAAGAATCTGGAGGATAATAGTTGAATTCACTTGGACAGTCTGGGACTCAAGCAATGTGAAAATGCTTTGACTCTATACAGGTGCTGTGTAAGTATTAGCTGCTGTATCTGCATGCCTGGCTCAAAACTTGTGTTCTTTAATCACTAGACTAGACTATCTTTTACTTTATAACTTTTAAAATTTATTTTAGTTTATGTGTGAGTGTATGTGGTTGCTTGTCTGTATGGACATCACATGTGTGGCTAAAGGAGTTCAGAAGAGGGTTTTACATGCCTTGGGTAGAAAATATGTGAGCCAACCGATGTGGGTGCTGGGTACTTGGTATGGATCTTCTGAAAGACACAAAGTTCTGTTAACCACTAAACTATTTCCCCAGCCCCTAGACTAGACTATCTTGTCACTGAGATCATGGAGACCTGCCTTTGGACTCTTGCTTTGGTGACTATGTCTCTGACACCCCCCCCCGCCAACATTTTATGCTTTGTTTTGAAAATCTGCCATATTCAACTTCTTATGATGAAGAAATTTAGCTTTTTTTCTGTATTCCCCAGAGAATTGTGTCTTAAGACTATTTTATGTTGCTATAACAGAGTATCCAATACTGGGTCAAAAAATGGAAGCTGGAAATTAAAATGTTAAAGTACTAACATGTGTAAGGACTTTCTTTCTTGGGATTACAGGAAGACAAGAGAGAGAGCAGATGTGTCCACTTCACCCTTTCTTATTGTGCCAGATAGCTTTAGTGTCAACTTGACACACCTGGGTTGAGGGACCCTCAATTAGGGAATTGGCTCCATTGGATTGTCCTGCAGCCACATCTGTGGAATTTTGTCTTGATGGTCGAGCAATGTGGGAGAGCCCAGCCCACAATGAGTGGTGCCACCCTGGGCAGGTTTTTGTGTACAGTATAAGAAGGCAGGCTCGCATGAGCCAGGGGAGCAAGCCAGTGAACAGCATTCCTCCATGGCCTGTGCTTCAGCTCCTGCCTCCAGGTTCCTGCCCTGAGTTCCTGCCTTGGGCTTCCTAAGTGATGAACTGTGACCCAGGAGATGTAAGCTAAATAAACCCTTTCCTCCCCAAATTGGTTTCGGCCATAGTGTTTTGTCACAGCAATGGAAGACGAACCAGAACACTTATAGAGCAACTCATGAGGACAGAGTCCTTATCCTCTAAACATCTTTGAATAGGGCATACCTCACAGTACGGTTACATTGAGGATTGTATTTCCAACATATGAATTTGGGCGGCATGTTTGTGTTTAAACTCTAAAGCCAGTCTGATGCTCCAGTAGATTCTGGCTTCAGACTTTAGTTTCCATAGCTCTTCTGTATCTCTGTTACCCTGAGCAGTTATTTTGTTCTACTGTGCCATTGTCCCAGAGTCACAGGATCTTTTTGAGGCTTGCCTGGGCTCTCATATCCCTATAACTTCTAGGGGTACCTGGTACACACCTGGGGGAGTGCTTAATTTAAAAATCATTCTCTATTGTGGCTAGTCATCATATTTGGGGGAGTGTTTTATGGTAGTAGAGTAATTTCTATCTGGTAGTAAATTTACCCATTAGACCCCATTTCATTTATATAACCTTTCACAAAAGCTGTTATTCTTTCTCTAAGAACAAACCAACTTTTATATAATGAATTTAATCTAATTGAAAACAATTATTTACTGCCTAAGATCTTTAATTTTTCATAGCATATATACTATATATGTATATATACAATATTTGACATGGAAAGAAAATTAAGATAATAAAAATATCCAGTCTACCCAAATTGATATGCAGATTCAGTGCAATCCCAATTAAAATCCCCAAGAGTTTCTTCACAGACTTGGAAAAAAATCCTTAAATTCATATGGAAAAACAAACCACCCCAAATAGCCAAAGAAACCCTGAGCGAAAATTGCAATAGAGAGGGTATCAAAGTACCAGACTTCTGGCCTCCTGGTGCTCAGCACAGGCTGTGTTTCTGCACTGACTGTATAGAAAGAGGAGGCAGAGCAGAACTACCCCATGCACACCTCAGCCTAGGCCACTGTGCCTGGCCTGTATTGTGAATGGGGAGATATGGTAAAAAAAATACCAGACTTCAAACTATATTACAGGGCTATAGTCATAAAAAGAGCCTGGTGCTGGCACAAAAACAGACCTGTAGACCAATGGGACAAAACTGAAGATCCAAACTTGAGCACATACAATTTCAGCCACCTCATTTGACAAAGGGGCCAAGAAGATTCAGTTGAGGAAAGACAGCATCTTTGGCAAATGATGTTGGCATAACTGGATCACCACTTGTAGAAGAATAAAATTAAACCCCTACCTCTCATCCTGTACAAGAATCAACTACAAGTAGATCAAAGTTCTCAACATGAAACCTGAAGCTCTGAAGGTGATAGAAGAAAAATTTGGCAGCAACCTACAAGACATAAGCATAGGAAAAGACTTTCTAAATCAGGCAGCAGCTGTGCAGGAAATAAGGTCAACAATTGACAAGTGGGACCTCTTTAAACTCAAAAGCTTCTGTACAGTGAAAGAAGCCATCAGTGAAGTGAAGAGAAATCCCCCAAAGTGGGAAGAAACCTTCACTGCTGATACATCTGACAGAGCATTAACTTCCAGAATATATAAACTACTCAAAAAACAAATGAGTAAGAAAACAAATGACTCACTCAAAAGATGGAGTAAAGAGCCAAAAAGAGACTTCACAAGAGAGGAAGTAAAGTTGGCTGAGGAACATTGTAAAAAGTGTTCAGGAATTGCAGAGTAAAAGGAAATGCAAATTAAAACCACTTTAAGATATCATTTCACTTGATAAGACTGGCTAGGATCAAGAAAACAAAAGATGCCAAATGCTGGAGAGGTTGTGGGGAAAGGGGAACACTCATCCACTGCTGGTGGGAATGTAAACTCGTACAACCACTATGGAAAGCAGTGTGCAGAACCCTTAAAAGACTGAAAATGAGCCCATCACCTGACCCTGCCATACCACTCCTAGGTATATACAAGACTCATCTTACCGCAGAGATACATGTACATCCAAATTTATTGCAGCTCTCTTCACAATAGCTAAGAGCTGGAACCAACCCAAGTGTCCTTCAACTCTCGAGTGGATAAAGAAAATGTGATCCATCTACACAGTGGAATTCTATGCAGCAGTAAAGAAAGATGACATCATGAGCTTTTCAGGTAAATGGATGGAACTAGAAGATATGCTAAGGGAAGTAACACAGTCACAGAAAAACAAATGACAAATGGTAGCCCTCATCTGTGGATGCTATCACCAAGTACCTATTTGTAAGGCAAACTGAGTAACATTAATGTTATATTTCTCTTTATCTAAAAGTATCTGAGCTGTTATAAGGTGAATCCCTTAATGGGCTGTAGAATTAACCTACCACTTATTTTCAGGCTTTATACTTTTGGTATATGGGTAGAGGGTATGTATGCATATTATAGAGTAATATAAAACTAAAAGGGAAAAATGTGAATCCTGAAATATGATTTGTAAATAACATACAGTTTATTTTCAGATGACGTGACTTTAGTACAGGATATATATATATATATATATATATATATATATATATATATATATATGCATATGTTGAAACAATATGGATTGGATGGAACAACAACAAAAGAATGGGGACAGGGAACCTACTGAGGCAGTAAATTTCTTCCCCCCACCCCAAATAATCCTGTTTTGTAAAACTTTGAAAAGACTCAGAAGGTGATATATGGGACATGTATGGCAGACTGCATGAACTTGGGAGGGGTGGGAGGCATGGGGGGGAACGAGTCTGGATTGAACTGAGAAGTGATGTATGAAATGCACAAAACTTCAATAAAAATATTTTTTGAAATCCCGTTCAATATCTACTGTGAGGCAAAGCTCATAGTGTCCAATTATGGAATTAGGTTACCACCTGTGCCCCTTTTCTAAGCCTAGGGAACAATCTGCAGAAGAGGGGGCACTGTAGAATGTAAAGGCTGCGATTGGGGTGAATGGTGAAACTACAACAATATAGAATGGACACTCATTTGATCAACTTAATTGAACATACAAGCCCCCCCTTGCTGGATGGTGGGACCCATGAGCTGTGTGGGTTTGGGCACAACTGCTTGCAAATTGGTTTTACATGAAGGATGCTTGTACTCACAAATTATCACTTATTGTTAAAAAAATGAAAACAAAATAAAACAACAGCAACAAAAAAAAACAGAGAAAGATGCAGGAAAGTTATGGCAGAATGCATGATCTGGGATGGGTTGGGGTGGGGTGGGGGGAAGGGAAAGGGATATATGCCTGAACTGAATTGGAAAATGATGTATGAAATACACAAAGCATCAATAAAAAATGGAAATTGGAATAAAATAAAATAAAATAATCTTTACCTACGACATAGAACTTCCTTTTGCCAAACCTTTCAATTTCTTCCAGTGTGGAAGTTGCCAGCATTTGGCCCAGTACCTGCATGAAATGATGAGGGCAGAGCCTAGTTCCCATTAAGTGCTGCATTAGTTGCTTTATACCAGTTTTTCATTTCCATTCTGTATGCCTGAAGTAGTGTGCATCACCTTTTTTATTTTTATTTATGTGTACCTGTGTCTGTATGATTATATGTTATATATGTGGAGGTGCCCTCTTAGGCCAGATGAAGGTGACAGATCCCCTAGAGCTGGAGCTACAGGCAGGACATGAACAGTGCAAACTGAGCCGGTGTGTGCATCTCCTTATCTTTGCAGTGTAGTCTTGACGATACCCTTGTCTGCTGCCAGAGCTTTCCAAGTGGAAGGATGAGACAGTGTAACTTCAGCATTCATAATCTTGGCAGGACAGAAATTCAGTGATCCAAGGAAGGAAAAATTTTATCTAGAAAGTTTGGAAGTTGTGTAAACCACAATCAAATCAAGCTAAACAACAAAGATCTGAGTCAACACACACACACACATACATGCATATGTGTGTGTGTGTGTGTGTGTGTGTGTAAGGCGAGTTAAATTTTTACTACAGTCAGTCAAGGGAATATATATATTCTTTTTGAGACACGGTCTCCCTGTAGACCCAGCTGTCCTGGAATTTGCTCTGAAGACCAGGCTGGCCTTGAGCTCACAAAGATCCTCCTGTTTCTGCCTCCCAAGTGCTAGAATTAAAGGCGTGCACCACCATGCCCAGCTGAGAAGATATATTTTTATTATGCCACTGACTCAATAATCACTCAAGACCATAAGAGAGGGAAAACCCCCACCACACACTTCAGCAGACATCCCTACCACTATGCTTCATCCTGCAACCCCTTTGCTTGGCTACTGAGTTCCTTATTCTGGTGGAGTAGATTCTTAATCTGCAGATTATTTAAATTCTTCCTCAAATGATCCAGTAGCGACCTCCCTGTTTGCAAAGACACCCTGGCTTGAATGCAGAATTTGCATGTTGTATCTGAGCAGTTCCTCCAAAGGTGGTATGGATGGGTTAATCAGAGCTGGTGTGGGATAGAGGCACAAATGCTGCATTGGAAAAGATTATAGTGTTGTTTGTATGAGGAGGGGCAGGGGGAGGGAGGGTTTTCTCCCCTAAGATTCTGCTAACCTTAAGGCTCTATCTGGAAAACTACCTTTACCGAAAGATTATTTGAAAGAAGAAGGTAGAACAGCTGACACTGCTGGTCATGAACCGAACTCTATTGAAATACAACAAAGCTTCCCTCCTCTGGGCCCTCAGGTACTTACAAAGCATTTTTTTTTAAATGGTTAGACATAAAGAACTGAATCTGTCCCATTGCAAAAGGTTTGCTGAGCTAATTGAAGGGAATGTGTGGTTCAAGGCTAACACCTGCAAATCGCCATCACATTTTTATTGAAGAAAACACCTTGTATAACCATCAATTTCTTGTCTTTCAAATGAAGAAAATATAAGCTTTTGCCCATCATCCATAAAATCTCCCTTCAGTGATTGAAATGTGATTTTAAAATATGATTTCTATGATTCCTCTCAGTACTAATTACAAAAGAAACCAGAGCTGCCTGTTCCTGTTTTTTGTTTGTTTGTTTTTTAAGTATGAACTCCTGCATTTTAAGTAAAAATCAGAGACCACTGCCCAGGCACTCCAGAAGGTCTACCAGAGCCATATCGCACCTTCCTGTCTTGGGAACATATGGAAACTTCTCATCAGAGTAATGGAGTATGTTCCCAGGGTGTTGTTAAAGTGACAACGGGGCTCCCCATTCATTACTAGGTCATCAGACTGCAACTGAAGACAATATTCTTTAATGCTCGGCCCCAGTAGAGTACCTTAGAATGCAGTTGGCTGGATGGCACCCTGGTAAGAACTCAGGACTTGAAGGTCTAGGCAAAGGCCTGTATCCTCAAAGCTTAAGATTTGTGTTTGGCCTCATGTGATCTTTTTCTTTTGAAGTATATATGAAGTTGTACAGCTGTGACTCTGGCATCACCGGGAAACAAAGTAAGCCTATTGGAAATGCCCCCATGTACATTGGATTAGTGATAAGCTGTGACTCCTTGTTTTCTGTGCAGCACCCGGAGAATATGTCTACCCTGGCTCTTGTCGCAATCTGATTGTGGCTACAGTATACACTGGTGATCACTGTCCATTATGCAGAAATCCTCTCTTAATTCTTGTATAAGAAATTTACCAGTTCATTCATCGCTCATCAATCACTTTCCTTAGTGACTCATCATCTAAAAGTTTCATTTCTCGGCCCCCTGTCTGAGGCTGGTAAATAGCATGTCATTCCAGCAAAAGGCGGAGGGGGTGGAAGCCCATCTGGACCCTCGAGTTTGATTTCATATTTATGAAACAGCTTAAATGTCACTTTGAGTGAAAAACGACACCTTCTCAGCTTCTCACATTAGTGCCTGCGACTGCCACTAAATGTTTCTTTTCTTTCTTTTCCCCCCACCTTTTTTTTTTTTTTCAAAGACAGTTCGTGGTTTCCCTACTAGGCTCCTCTGTGACAGGAATGGAAAGGGGAGGGGTGGATGGATGGATGGATGGATGGATGGATGGGCAGATGAAAGAGACCACAATTAGATATTCTCAGCAAAAAGGATAAAGGGATGAACTGATGAAAATGAAACTCTTCACAACTGGGAGAAATATTCTGGTTTTACAGGAAGTTTTTGATCCATGCTGAGAATTTTGATGCATTTATGAAATTACTTTAGCTATAGAAAGTAAAGAGAATCACTTAGCTAATAAGGATTTAGAAAGATGAGTTATCAATAATTATACCATTCTAACAATGTTGTGGTTATTTGATTATGTTTTAAATAATATATCCTTAAATTAAAGTAAAGCTTATATGTTTTCTAAAGTTCAAAATAAAATGTATGCATGAAACTTGGGACAAAATAACAGCTTGGGTCTTTGGTGAAATATTAGCTCTGACCCAAAGAGCTCTGTGGAGAGGCCAATAAGGTCATAAGTGAATACTTACCAGCTAGTTTCTAAATGTGCCCTGGGAGTTTAGGACAGTTTCATTAATGAAAAATTTTTTCTTGCTAGAAGGCTGGAGAATTTTTGCCATATAATGATCTTGTGGTGAAGCACAGGGGTCTGTTGTTATACATACATCTTACCTGGGGCTTTTATGTTCCTTAAATGCACTTACAAAATGGGAATGGGAGCAAGTTCAGCTCACAGCTATGTGAACTCAGTAGATCTTGAGTTCTACTAGGAGGAATGTAGCTGTTCTCTAGCTCTCCGTTCAGGAGACACCTCAACAGAGACTTCTATTCTCTAGGCTCTCTCTGAGAGTTGATATCAACTCTCAACCTGATTGGACTGACTGGAGAAGCACACTGCTGTGTGCATCTGAGAGGGGTTTCAGAATATAGGCTGAGGACTCTGAGCTAATGAATGGTTTAATCCATTGATGGTTCTGAAATTTTAAATGGGTTATTGGGAAGAGGTAAGCTGAAGAAGAGGTAAACAGAATCATGAAGATGGTGACCTAATGAATGGCTTAATACACTCATGGATTCAAAATTTTACTGGATTATTGGGAAGGGGTAAACTAAGGAATGTGGGGCCTGGTTGGAAGAAATAGATCAGTGGGGGTGTGTCTTTGCAGACCACATCCTGCACTGGCCCTATCTTGTTACTTCTATGCACCATGGTTGCTGTCTACCATGATGAGAGATCCTCCCCCATGCACTTCCCATCATGATGGACTAAAATATCTAAAATCATTAGGAAAATAAAATCTTTCGTTCTTTAGGTCATTCTTTCATTTGGGTATAGTGACAATGATTCTGATTAAAACATGCATCTTGAGAAACAGTAAAAGCTTTAACTACCTTAATGAGAGACAGGCAGGTAAACATATGGAATAGCATAGAAACCTAGGGCTCTAATTGGTTTGGGCTATGCACACAACCTTCTTTGAATAATGCACCTAGCATCCTTCTAGCAACACTGGACACTCACCTGCATGCAACTGCTTATAGTGTCCCTCTCTAAACAATGGAATAAGTTTTTCTTTTCCTCTTAATGACTATCAAAGTTTCTTTTCAAACATATTCCCAATACATCTGGGTATGAGAATAGGAGAACTGATTCAGACTGAACCACTTCTAGGTACCTGTGCAATAAGGCAAACTATGTCATTAAAGGAAATGGGTCATGGTGACGCACGCCTTTAATCCTAGCACTTGGGAGGCAGAGGCAGGCGGATCTTTGTGAGTTCAAGGCCAGCCTGGTCTACAGAGTGAGTTCCAGGACAGCTGGGGCTACAGGGAGACCCTGTCTCAAAAAAAGACCAAAAAAAAAAAAAGTAAACCTTTAGGGTGACTCTCTGATTTACCATCTTATGCCGATGCATAATTGGGTGAATGTATGATGAAAGTCAGATGCATTATGAGAAAGGACGTGCAGTAGAATAAAGGTTATATAGCATAATCTGCCAATCAAAACAGAGAACTACCCTCATTATATTCCTTGTCACCCCTCCTTTTACACTTCCTTTATGAAGCTCCACACAAGAAAAGGCTCCTGAGTACCTCACCCACGTGGTCCACTGTCACTCTGGACAACATAGTTCTGATCTGTGTTGCTATTTTGCTTCAAATAAAGTTTTCCTGCTACTATGAAAAACTTATATGAGCCTTTATTTAAATTTTTTGAATAACAGGCCAAGAACATAGAGACACCCTGCCAAGCACTAGTAACCAGAGATTCCAGGAAGTTTCTAATGGAAGAGAGAAGAGGCCAGCAAAGTTAAGGAGCAAGAGAGGAAGGGAGGAAGCCTGGAAACAGAGATGTGAGTGACAGGAAGAGTGAAAGAAGGGACCTTCATGATCTTGGTCAAAGTAAGGGCAGCCTGATTCAGACCTCTTTAGTGCTGGCCTTTGGCAGTCCTCAGAGAGGTGTCTAGAAGCTCTATGCTACAGAGTTGCAGTATGGAAATGAATGGGGCTCTGCAGTCTTGCTAATATGACACAATCATGATGCTAGGAATAGAGGCTAAGAGCTCCACTGATCCAGGGAGGATCACTTGCTCAAAAGTGGCTGATGGGATAGAATAAAACTTTGGCATTCAGTATTGGTCAAAGCAGAGGTCTTTGGAGGGAACTGTACCAAGCCTGTGAATAGAATCACCTTTGTCCTGTCTTGTTGGGATGAAGATGGGGAAGAAACACTTCATTTCAGTGTTAGAAGTTTTAGAAATCTTAATATGTACCTTTATTGTTGTTTGATTTTTAGACAGTCTTTTCCTTTTTCTTTTTTTTAAAGCCATTTTTCTTATTTATTTTTATTTTTTCAAAGCCAATTTTTATTGAAGCTTTGTGCATTTCATACAAAATTTCCAATCAAATCTAGACCTGTTCCCCCTTCCTTGCTCCTCCCCCACCCCACCAGAGCTCACGCATTCTGCCAAACATGTTTTTCATCTTTTTCTCAGTCTTTCTCAAAATTCTCAATATAGAAGTTTACTGTTTCAAGCAGAAGTTCACTGTTTCAGTCAATTCTTTGACCCAGTCTTTTTGTTGTTGTTGCTGTTATTCCTTCCAATTTGCATCACTCCAAAATATGCATATATGCATGCCATATATGTCTTTTAGCATCTTCAGCTTATGATTTTTTTAATTAGGCTGAAAGATGTCATGTTTGAAGGCTCCTCCTTGGGAACCCCAAACAACCATCAGTCCTGCCCTTGTTTTGGGGTTTTTCCTTCCCATGGTCTCCAAATGAGGTCCAGTAAGCACCATGTCCTGTCTTAATCCTCCTGTACTGGTCTCCATGATACAGCCTTGGGAGTCCAACAATGGTAATCAATACTCTGAAGAGGCTGAAACCCCAGTAGAAGCTCAGTGTACAAGCTGGATATCTCAGCAGTCCCCATCCAGCACTGAAGGTTTGGAGGATTCTTGGAGAGACATGAGTCTTCAGTCCATAGCGGAAGGTTGAAAAGCTGTAAGAGACAGTCTTTTTCTATGTAGCCCAGATTGATCGAACTTGCAGTCATCCTTCCTCCAAAGTTCCAAAACTACAGGTGCGTTCCAGCTTGTGCATATAATGCATCTTTAGGTTTAACATATTTAAAGCCAACAAAAGTATCTAACTGAAAAAAAGTTATGTTTTACTTTATAAGCTGTCCATTTAATTTCAGGCTTTCCTATGCCTTTTTACTTAGGTTTCACCATTTTTGAAATATTAATTTAATTTTTATTAGTTATATTCAAGTATTTAACCAATGTAAACTAGGCTCACACGATGTGGGAAAGCTTAGTTAGAAGGGTTGGATTCTAAGCCAATGGTACCTCCCTGGCCACACCCATGGGGTGGGGTGTAGTGATGAATTGAGTCCTGATGGATATTTAAGCAGACATGTTGGAATAAAATCTCTCTCTGCATTTGAACCTCAACCTGCCTACACGTGGTGTGCTTTCCTGCACGGGCTTTCCACATGGGTCATCCTAGGATTAAGTGGGCCCCGCCACAAATCCCGGCAGCGATACCACAAGACTACAACCTTTAAAATTTATTGTATGGATATGTCTTATTTTATTTGATTATCTCCCAACTGCAGGTCACTTAGGTTGCTTCTAAGTTTTGTTATTACAAATTATACTTTGGTGAATACCTCATAGAGCGTACACTTCCACCTCCCAAGTCTGCATTTTTCCTTTGGGCTATAGCCCCAGAAATGAATTATCTAGGTCAAAGGCTTCCTGCCTATCTAGGTTCTTGGCTTCCTGGTATACCTGAGATAAAGGAACCAAAGAAAGATTTTCCTCCATTTTGTTGAAGATCTTTGCATAAAGAGGACTAACCCTAAAAAGTAAAATCAGGATCAAGTTTTGGACTTCTGGCATAGTCTCTTCTTAATTATATAATAGTGGTGACCCACAACTTCTTGAATTTGAACAAGGGAAGAAAATTGGCTCTTTGACATTTCATACTGGCACAAAGGGAGGCAATAGTTTTTGTCAGTACGTTCACTAGATCCAGGCATGGAAAATGGAAAGAAAGAGACACGGAGTGCCCCTGGCTTCTAAGCCTCAAGGAACAGCAGAAACA
The DNA here is from genome assembly GCA_009823505.1 of Rhizomys pruinosus. Lineage (NCBI taxonomy): Eukaryota > Metazoa > Chordata > Mammalia > Rodentia > Spalacidae > Rhizomys > Rhizomys pruinosus. Next base: position 60,971 of record VZQC01003106.1, on the reverse strand, counting down.
AAGGAGCAGCTTCAATGGAAGCAGGAAAACTTTGATCTCTCACTGTCCTGCATGGCCTCCAGGAGGGAGGGTTCCTGCTCTCAGGAGCAAGCAGGGCTGAGGGAGGACCTTGGGAGACAGAACAGGTAAAGCCGCATCCCAGCAGGGCTGAGGGACAACCGTGGGGAGACAGAACAGGTAAAGCCACATCCCAGCAGGGCTGAGGGAGGACCGTGGGAGACAGAACAGGTAAAGCCACATCCCAGCAGGGCTGAGGGAGGACCGTGGGAGACAGAACAGGTAAAGCCACATCCCAGCAGGGCTGAGGGAGGACCGTGGGAGACAGAACAGGTAAAGCCACATCCCAGCAGGGCTGAGGGAGGACCGTGGGAGACAGAACAGGTAAAGCCACATCCCAGCAGGGCTGAGGGAGGACCGTGGGAGACAGAACAGGTAAAGCCACATCCCAGCAGGGCTGAGGGAGGACCGTGGGAGACAGAACAGGTAAAGCCACATCCCAGCAGGGCTGAGGGAGGACCGTGGGAGACAGAACAGGTAAAGCCACATCCCAGCAGGGCTGAGGGAGGACCGTGGGAGACAGAACAGGTAAAGCCACATCCCAGCAGGGCTGAGGGAGGACCGTGGGAGACAGAACAGGTAAAGCCACATCCCAGCAGGGCTGAGGGAGGACCGTGGGAGACAGAACAGGTAAAGCCACATCCCAGCAGGGCTGAGGGAGGACCGTGGGAGACAGAACAGGTAAAGCCACATCCCAGCAGGGCTGAGGGAGGACCGTGGGAGACAGAACAGGTAAAGCCACATCCCAGCAGGGCTGAGGGAGGACCGTGGGAGACAGAACAGGTAAAGCCACATCCCAGCAGGGCTGAGGGAGGACCGTGGGAGACAGAACAGGTAAAGCCACATCCCAGCAGGGCTGAGGGAGGACCGTGGGAGACAGAACAGGTAAAGCCGCATCCCAGCAGGGCTGAGGGACAACCGTGGGAGACAGAACAGGTAAAGCTACATCCCAGCAGGGCTGAGGGAGGACCGTGGGAGACAGAACAGGCAAAGCCACACAACCCAGCAGGGCTGAGGGACAACCGTGGGACACAGAACAGGTAGAGCCACATCCCAGCAGGGCTGAGGGAGGACTGTGGGACACAGAACAGGTAAAGCCACATCCCAGCAGGGATGAGGGACAACCGTGGGACACAGAACGGGTAAAGCCACATCTCAGCAAGGCTGAGGGAGGACGGTGGGGGATAGAACAGGTAAATCCACATCCCAACAAGGCTGAGGGAGGACCGTGGGAGACAGAATGGGCAAAGCCACATCCCAGCAGGGCTGAGGGAGGACGGTGGGGGATAGAACAGGTAAAGCCACATCCCAGCAGGGCTGAGGGAGGACGGTGGGGGATAGAGCAGGTAAAGCCACATCCCAGCAGGGCTGAGGGAGGACAGTGGGAGACAGAACAGGTAAAGCCACATCCCAGCAGGGCTGAGGGAGGACGGTGGGAGACAGAACAGGTAGAGCCACATCCCAGCAGGGCTGAGGGAGGACGGTGGGAGACAGAACAGGTAAAGCCACATCGCCAAAGGGTATACCCCACACCAGGAAGTAAATAAATCCTGGGCCAATTTTCTGGATGGACTCAGAAAGTTATATTGTGATTGATTTGTAAGGATATTTATAGGCAAATCTCTTGTTGCAATTGCTTTTTCTGGGCGTGGTAGAATGTAAAGGCTGCGATTGGGGTGAAAGGTGAAACTACAGCGATGTAGTCTGGACACTCATTTGATCAACTTGATTGAACAAACAACCTGTCACCCCCCACTGAATGGTGGGACTGTGGGGGTTTGGGCACAACAGTCTGTAGATTGGTTTTGCACGAAGGCTGCTTATACTCATGGATTATCACTTATAGCTAAAAAAGGAAAAAAAAAAACCTGAAAGATGCAGGACAGTTATGGCAGAATACATGATCTGGGATGGGGTGGGGGTAGGGGGGAAGGGAAAGGGAAATATGCCTGATCTGAATTGGTAAATGATGTACGAAATGCACAAACCATCAATAAAAATTAAATTTAAAAAAAGAAGAGTAAAATTTGCAAAGTTTTTAGAAAATAGAAACACCACAATTCTTATATCAGAAATCAACATTATTAGGAATTTGAATTCCTTTTAGATATGAATGCATGTACATGAACGCAAACCTGTATGCACACACAGACACACACACACACGTCCAAGAGGGATAAAGCTGTACATAGAGATCTATGATAATTATATCATATATTAAAAATTATTAACTAAATATCATATATTAACTAAAATATTTCTCTTTTCTTTCTTTTACTTTCTTTTCTTTCATTTGTTTTGTGGGAGGAGATTCTTGCTATATAGTTCAGAATTCAAAATCTTCGACAACCACCCCCTAAATGCTAGGACTATAAGCATTGTATTGGCTTGCTGTTCTGTTTTTTAACGTTTTTTGAATATTTGGTTAGATCATGTCCCTTGATTTGATAAATTGGGTGAAAATATAAGAGCTATTTTAAAAAGTTCTGTCACATTGAAACCAATAATAGTAAGTTTAGTAGAGTTTCACCCCACCTTGACAGCAGATTATTATTTTTCAGTCTGTGCCAGGAGTTTTCTTTGAAGGTGTTACTATACAGTACCTCTGTGCCCCCCCCATCTCTCCCCAAAGTTTGATTCTGAAGTTATTTTTTCTTATGGCAAAATAAAAAGTAACCTTCAAGGAAAACAGAATTAGAAAGGAAAAGAAAGCTATAGCAAGAATGTGAGCCTGAAAAAAGCCAGCCATGATGGAACATGCCTTTAATCCCAGCACTCTGGAAGCAGAGGCAGGTGGATCTCTGTGAGTTGAAGGCCAGCCTGGTCTACATAAGAAGTTCTAAACTACCTGGAGCTAAAAAAAAAAAAAAAAAGAGCGAATGTGATCTTGAATAGGAAAGGAAGACGAAGTCAGACAATGCAGAGGAGCTTGCTTTGTCAGTACCTTAACTTATTCAAAAGAATCATCTGACAACAAAAAAAGAGAGGTATCAATAAGTTGGTGGACAAAGAGAATATCACCTTTGGTGTGGAAATGGAATGTTATTTTAAATACATTTTGAGAAACCAGTGAAATATAAAACATAAGAATATCGATAAGTAATTATCTTTATGCTGTATGTAAACTCAGTCTTATGGCTAGCTCTTATATTTTTATTAGATCTAAATATTTTGACATTCAGCCATCACAGTTTTTAATGCCTGTGCAATTACAGTTAGGTCTAACATTATTCTAAGACATGCCTTTTATTTTCACCTTATACTTTTTGTTTTAAATCTCACATTAATGGGAACACTTTTTCTCATAAAATAAGTTTTTTTGTTGGTCTATGGTCTTGTTCTATAAGCAGTTTTCTAAGACTTAGATGTAAAAGAGCACACACACAGACACACACAGACACACAGACACACAGACACACACACACACACACACACAGACACACACAGACACACGCACACATAAACACTCTCAAAACAACTAAGAAGAACCAGGATTACTAATACCCATCTTTTCTCACTTTTCTTAATTCTCAATCACCCTGGTTACATCCTTAGACTTTGATTATAATTTTCACTTCATATTTATGCAATCTAATCTTATAAATCACATGTCTCTCTGGACCACCATATGGTTCCATGTCTTTAGGCTAAATTTGCCTTCCAAAAGCTTCTGGCTTCTTTGAGCTTCCGGAAGGCCAGGGTAGTAAGCCCTTCAGAAGTAAGATGCCAATTTGCTGATTGCTGCTCTTTCTGCCCTGTGGTGAAAGGCCTGGCAGCTGTTCAGAGCAGAGATGGTGCAAAGTGAAGTTTCCCACCCTGTTAAAAAATATCTCCTTCTGCATTCCACTAATGACAGATTCATTTAAGTTAGTGGTTCTCAATCTTGTTCAGGTGGTGAAACACCTGGAAGAAATAATGTTCTGAGAAGGACCTCATGAAATATTGATACAGTTAATTCCATTTACAAACTTAGACCACTTAATCAGCAGAAAAAAAAAAAAAACATGAGTGTAGCACACTTTGCATGTGAAATTACTACAGTAACTGCACAGACCAGGGAGCTCAGGGTGGAGCCACGTTTGTCTGTTAACATTAACATGCTTAATAGTTTGTCTTGTCATGTGTTAAAACTCACCAACTGTAGTGGTCTTGAAAGAGTTAAAAAACACTTCTGGCTTTCTCATGGATTAAAGTTTTAACTAGAGAACATTCCATTTATTGAAATGCCTTTTCATTTTGAATTCAGATAAAAGAAAATACCATTATTTAACTTTAGCAACAAAATTCCTCAGATTAGCATTACTTGAGAAATACTATTTTGTTCTATAACTGCTTATTTAAAAATGTAAACAGCTCCTCTGAGGTTAATCTGGGCTCTGGTGACATTTTAGTATGGATTTAAAAGCCTGAGGTCTAACCAGTATTAACTGCTCCTTATTTGTTTACATTTGTTTCGTCAATTGTTTTCAAACTTTGTTTTGTCTGTAGATTTCCTTAACTTCAAACACATTACTGCTGTTCTAATCTTTCATACAACTTCATGTCCATCTTTGAGTCTTTATGTTATTTTTTTAAAATTATTTTTATTTTTATGTGTATGAGTGTATTGCTTGCATGATTTTAAGTGCATCTGTGTTGTGCAATGCTTTCAGAGGTCAGAAGAGGGTGTCAGATACCCTGGAACTGGAGTTATGGATCGTTGTTAGCCACCATATGGGTGTTGGGAACTAAATCTGGGTCCTCTGCAAGATCAGCTACACTAAGCCATTCCTCCAGCATGGAATATTTCACTTCTTTGAGAACATTATTATTTTGTGCTTTGTAACACATTATTATAACAATTGGTAGCTTATGACATAGAATTTATTTTGCTCATAAACCTGGAATTGGGAAAGGGCTGGAAGGGGAAAGTGACACCCCCCACTGTCCCTGCATTATGGCATTATGGTGTGTGGTTCAGCTGGAGTTGGAGTACCTACTTCAATTATGACTCCAAAGTGGATTGTGGGCAGTAGTCTGCTGAAGCCAACTAGTGTTGATCTGCAAAGCCTATAGTGTACATTTATGTCTCAGATCCATTTTCAGTGACATCATAGCAGTCATTTGAAATCAAGACAGTATGAACATTTACACCAAGGGAATTGACAAATGTTACAGATCAGGCGTTTTTTTTTTTTTTTTTTTTTCCCCTTCATCACACACATTGATTCAACATTTAACAGCATGTCTCTAACTTGACCCTTGATAAAGAATGAAGATCAGGGCTTTAGAATCTTGCCTGGACATCTTCAGATGAATGAGCTCCACAGCACACTATCCAAGAAAGGAAGGGGGTAGCAGGTGGAAACTGCCACCTTTTATGGGCTTGGCATCAGAAGTCATACATACAGCATCACATACAGCATAGTGTACTTTATTAGCTCCTGTAGTCACAAAGACCATTCTGGGTTTCAGAGGAAGGACCATCAGTTCTCCTTCTGGATGGAAGAATGGCAGAGTCTAGAGAAAGAGGAAAAACATTTCTGGAAAATACAATCTTCTATGCCACTATATCTAATCAAGCAGACATGAAATCCTTTGGGGGATACACATTGGAAATCTGTGAGACTAATTTGTCTAACTGAAGAAAGGGCATGAGATCATAAAACTGGTCACAAACTGCATGACCAGAGCTTAGGAGTTGGCAAAGGAAAGGGACCTTCATGCTAAAAGAATAGGGGAAATAGAGTGCCCTGTCTGGAGTAATGAATTTGTCTTGTAATGAAGTTAGTTCAGTAGGCTGTGACAAAACTCTATGTGATACTTGTATGAGTTGGCCATTGCTGTGCTGTACATTGCCACAATTTAGTAACTTAAAAATCAGAAATTCATTCTCATATAATTTTTGTAGATCATAGCATATTTTAGGCAGGACTCCATTCAGGGTTCGATAAGGATAAGATCAAAGTTCTTATTAGAGGAAGATGATCTACTTCTGAGCTTCTTCAGGCTTTTGGGGAAATTTTTTTTATAGCTGTAAAATTGAGTTTCCTGTTGCTTTGCCAGCTCTTGGTTGGGGGCTAAACTCAGCTCCTGGAGGCTGTTCTTGGTGGGAAAATGTCAAAGAATGGATGGTGTGGATCAGTGGAGGGTGACTGAGGAAGTCATCTGATGTCCACATTTGTCCTCCTCATGCCCAGACATGGAGATGTAAATTACTTAAGGCTCAATTTTAAGGAAGTAAAAGATAAAAGATAAAAACAGAACTAATGTGCATCCCACAGGGATGTCTTAAAGCTAAGTGAGTGTAACGTAACGACCCTAAGAACACTGAGCAGTGTACTGAGTTGCTGTTGTGGAAGCTTCGCTTACCCCAGCCTGCTCTTCCTTCAGGACCCAATTCAAATTCTATGCAATCCAGCCTCCTTGATTTTTGCAATCTCACCATCCAGATATCTTACCTAATATTTTATCTTTTTGAGCTCTTTGGTAATTTTTCATTTAGTGTAGTCTAATTTTTCTTTTTTGATCTGTAAGGTCTATGAGAGTCTTTGTGTTGTTCAAGTAACTTACAAAAAGCTAGGCCAGTGAGATGAAGGCACTTGCCACCAAGCCTGATGATTTGAATATGAACCAAGTCCTAGAACCTACATGGTGGAAGGAGAGAGCCAACTCCTTGGAACCTGTACCTCTCCTACACAAAATAAGTATATAAATGTAAATATTTAAAAATTAAATTTACATAAATCCTGTCATAACATTCCTTCACATCCAGGAGCTCCTTAAATATTTGATTGATACATGATGAAGATGCATTCCTTGGTGATGTCATCAGAGTGGCGGGAAAGTGAAAGAAGCCACTAAGAAACAGCTAGAATTTTTTGTTCCCTGATTATTAAAAGACTTTTTAATGTCTATTTTTAATTATGTGTATGTATCTGGGTGGGTATGTGTGTCAGGGTATGTGCACATGAATGCAAGTGCCTGTAGAAGCAAGAGATGTTGGATCTACACAAAGCTGGAATTACAGGAGGTTGTGAGCTACCTGATACAGGTGCTCGGAAATGAACTTGGCTTCTCTGTAAGAACAGAATGAACTCTTCACTACAAAGTGAACTCTCTAGCCTCTCTTGTTCCTTTCATTTTAACATAAACATATTTAGCTAGACTGAGCATGGTTGCACAAGCTTGCGACACCAGCACTTGTGAGGCAGAAGCAGGAGGATCAAAAATTCAACACCAGCCCAAGTTACTAAGAGATTGGAAGCCAGCATGGGCTTGAGAATACCCTGTCTCCCAAACAGAACTTAACAAAAATATCTAGCTTAAGTATAAACCTTAAATAACATACATGCCTTTTGGTAGTTTTGGTGATACGTTTGCTTATTGAAGTCTGATGACTACTGAATGAATGAATGAATGAATGAGCGAACATTAGCTCTTGGATGGGTCTAGTGGGAAAAGACACTCTCTGCTCCTATCCTGTGGCTCAACCTGGCTTACTCAGTTCCTAATCATATACATGAGTATAGAATAGAACACACAGAATGAAAGGTCTGTCTAGGGTTATGTTCTGACTCTGGCGACAGTGTTATAATCCCGCAATGGCCAAATTCTTTACTACAGCAAGGGTTTTCCTTCCCAAGTGTAGGGAAAAAGGAATTCCACGTGTGGCAGAGTGACACCACACCCAAGAGCTCAGCTTCCCAGCAGGCAGCAGCCTCAGCCTATGTTTGGGCCAAGAACACTCATGGCTAGCCTGTGTCCAGATAAAAACACTACACGGAGTCAGTTTCAAAAAAGGAAATGTGAAAATCTCGGTTCTGCATTGTCTCTAATAAGTGTATATCCAGCAAAGGTGGTGGTGCCGTGATAAAAATAGCAGGGTTATTATGCTAGGCTCTAATGCATTTAATGTAACAATAGATTATTCCATTGTCACGAAATGAAGGGAAGGTAGGAGGATCTAATTCTATCTCCAGATTCCCTAATAAGTACTCCATTGTCAGTAAAATCACTTACATTGTTCCATCTCCTAATAAAAGGGCAGAATATACAGTGGCACATGCGTTTGGGAGAGCACCTAGGCAAGAGAAGGACTTTCGACCCGGATGCAGGGCTTCACTGTACCCACGGAGGAGGCAGATGGACTGCTATTTGCTCTGAGATGAAGTCCTTTGCTGTGGTGGAGTCGGGGAGTGTTTTGGCGAGATGGAATTGACAAATGCTTCACTTTATACACCTCCTCACACCCCCATAAACGCATGATTTTGTGGCAGAACTTGGAGATGAGATTTTCTACTGTATAGTCTTGTCAAGATGAATGAAGACCCTGTTAGCGAGCCTGTACCCTTATGTGGCCTGTAGGCGGAGCTTTTGCTCTAGATTGAACCACCCGCCGGCTGAAGGCAGGCTCTGCCTTCTTAGAGCTGACAGTCTGCTCTGAGCATGGCAGAGTGCAGTACTGTGAAATCTGCACCCAGGGACATCTAATCGAAGAGCTAGACACCCCTCTCCTCATGCCAAATCAACAAATCCTCAGTATCTGTTAATCAGCCATTAATGTTCTATTGATAGAGAGAGGAAAAAAAAAAAAAACAGACTCACGAGGGTGGGTTCACGGATTTACATCTCTGCTCAAGTTCATGTCTACCAATTTCTTCTTTTTCTTGCTTTATTTTGTTCATTTGTTCCCCGAAGTTCTTTGATAATCTGAGTTTGAGGAGCTTAAAAAATTATTAGAGACTATAGTTTTGTTGAAGGGTTGAAAGTGAGATTGTTTTTTAAAGATTTATACAAATTTCACCTTTTTTTATGTGTATGAGTGTACTATCTGCATGTAGGTTGGTACACCCGTGTCGTGCAATGCTGCGGAGGTCAGAAGAGGGTGTCAGATTCCCCTGGAACTGGAGTTAAAGACAGTTCTTAGCTGCCATATGGGTGCTGGGAATCAAACCCAGGTCCTCTGCAAGAGCAGTCAGTGCTCTTAACTGATGAGCCATCTCTCCAGCCCCACAAATTTCACATTTTAAGTGAGTGATCAGGATTAAAAGACTATATTAGTTCTATGGGATAGAATTCTCTACTTTCCCATATACTATTTGGTATTCTTATGTGACTATTTAAAAATTAAATAGAAAGAAATGCAGTTTTAAAAAGCCCCAAATTCACCTCCTCACGTGCATATTTTAAGGACACAATGACTACATGTAATCAATGGGCTTTATATTGGACAGCGAAGATGTGAGATACGACTGACATCACAGAGGCTTTAAAGACTTTTAAAAGGGGAATTAGAAGAAATGGAAGAGAAGTTGGATATGCAAGGCTAAGGGTCCAGGGAGGGAGGGAGGTAGAGAGAGGGAGGGAGGGAGAGAGACAGAGAGAAAGAGAGAGAGAGAGAGAGAGAGAGAGAGAGAGAGAGAGAGAGGAGAATATCACAGGCTGATGTATCTAGATAGCTATTATATAAACATAGGGTCCTATGATGTTATTCATAAAGATTTTTTTAAAGCCATACTGTATTTTTGCAACTACAAGCAAAACAAGAAAAGTGTATCTGGATACTAACATCTCTTAGTTATTTCCATATTGTCAAGGTGAAAATAAATTGAGACTTTCTCTTGCTTCATAGACCACAGTTTACCTAGACCTAATCAATCAATGCCAACTCAGTTTGTTGGAAAGTTAAAAAGTCTTTCAAGTGATGATTTTGTTTATACAAGATGGAATGATTAGTTTGACTTATGGTTTCAGACTTAATAAATTATCATGGCACCCTATGAGTTTATTTGATGAGTTGTGGGACCAGATGTGACTAAGGGGATAGGTTTGAAGATGACCTATGTTGGAGCAATGTGAACCTTGTATTGGAAGAGCTGAAGAATTTGGCTTTTCCAGCTGCCCTATGTAGCAATTTAAATATCAAGAGCCCTATCCAAAGTTCGTCCTTTTAGCTAGCCAATAGTGCTTTGGCCATAGAATGTACCTGTTGCCTTTTGATCTTTTGTTTAGCGTCGACTGAGAAGTAGGAAATTGTGGATCCTACATTGCAGACAGATCCATAAAACCTTGGTGTGTGTGTGTGTGTGTGTGTGTGTGTGTGTGTGTGTGTGTGTCTGAAGGGAAACAAGGAGAATTACAGTAGAGGGGACCAGGCCTTCCTCCCAGCCCTTAGCTTTTCTTGGTAACATTTGTTTACTGAAGTATTATGACAGGTAAGGCCAGCAGACCTGAATCTTCCAACTTTTGCCTCCTTCTTGTTAACATCCAGTCCACAGTTTTATGGCATTAGCAATTTGATTTTATCATTATTTTTCCTGGCATGATTAGGCACTGTGTAATTGGTTCATGACAACACTCTCCCTCCACCCAATTCTGATATGCAAGGCAGGATGCAGGCTTATTAATTTATAGCTGGAGAAAAACTTGGCCCGAGACTGTGAGTTCACTCAGAAAAATGCCTGGCAGTTCAGAAGGGTTCTCCGTGAATACAGAATCAGAGTTGGATGTCCTCAAGGGACAGTCCTGTCAAGCCATTGTAGCTTGATGAATTCTCTCTCTTTTCCCAAGAGATGTTTCTGTCTGAAGAGCTGGAACATTCTCTGAGCACCCTCATGCTTGAGCAGAGCTGCAGAGAGGCAGGCAGGGTTCTCCAGCTTGCCTCTAAGATGACCCCTGTTGCCTGCTTTTGTGTTTGCATCAGTCTTTTGCTTTTTCATTTAACACCCCTTTGTAACAGTTTACACATGACAAGTTTACAGATTACTTTTAATTAATTATAGTTTAGGTTGGCTACCTCCTAGTGACATTTAGGGAAACATTATAAACTCATTTGGTAGTATATCTCCTACTGTACTTGGAGGATAAATTTCTTCTGGGCAAGTGTTGACAGACTTTTATTCATTCAGCTTTTCACTCATTTATTGAGAATTTATTAATTCCTATTCCTAAACATCAAGAGAAGTACTTGGAGTGTAAAGATGAATAAATCTCTTTAAGTTTTGTAGAGTTCATAACCTGTTTCTGAAACAGATTCATAAGCAAATATTTTCAGTCATAGGTTCCATACAGTGACAGACAAGTGGTTTGGGAGCATGAAGGAAGAACTGATTGAGTATTTCAAAACTTCAGTTGCTATGGAAGGCCTTTTGTGATCTCTGATTTTACACTTTTTACTGTTTTCTATTTTGAGACAAATAACAATAATAAGAATAACAGTGTTTATTACATAGTATGTCTTGAGCACCCACCATGGGCTTGACATTGTTCCTTACCAGTCACTATGCCAATGTTACCTAATTAATATTATTTTTCTTAAAATCTTAATGTCATTGCACATAGTGATGAGTTTCATAAACATAATTCAATTTACCATATATGTAAACCATATTGACCTACTCTACTCCCCATCCGTCTCCCCATCTCTCTCTCTCTCTCTCTCTCTCTCTCTCTCTCTCTCTCTCTCTCTCTCTCTCACACACACACACACACACACACACACACACACACACCAAGGTTTTATGGAACTGTCTGCAATGTAGGATCCACAAATGAGAGAAAACAAGTGACATTTGATTTTACATCTGTGCCACTCCTGGGCACATACTGGAAGAACTCTATGCTAACATAATTTAATCTTAACAACTTCAAGAATAAAAAAAATCTCACTTTTATTTTGTGGAGGCAAAAGCTAGTAGAGACTTGGTACTTGCCCAAGGCCAACCAAAGATTTTGGGTAGAATTGTAGATCCCAGGCCTACTTTACCATGTCACATGACATCTACCAGCCTTTAGCCCTGGGACTGCAAACTTTGCCAAGTGGAATCATGGGATAAGGGGTATGTGGATCTTCTGGATGACCCCCACCCCATTTGAGTTGAAATTCTCCATTGTGAGACTCTCTGTGGGGAGGAAGGCGCACTAGAATCATATAAAAAATGGGGGCTGGAGAGATGGCCTAGCGGTTAAGAGCACCGACTGTTCATGCAGAGGACCCGGGTTCGATCCCCAGCACCCACATGGCGGCTAAGAACCGTCTGTAACTCCAATTCCAGGAGAACTCCAGGTCCAGGGGAATCCGAGACACTCTTCTGACCTCCGCGGCATTGCACGACACGGGCGCACAAACCTACATGCAGACAGTACATTCATACAAAAATAAAAAATAAAAAAAAAATTGTTTAAAAAAAATCAAGGAAAGTAAGTTATGGGAAATGACAATCTTAAGAGACATATCAGAAGCAATTTGTAGCTTAATGGACCTTATTAACATTTTGAGGTCCTTAGAAAGACTGGCTTTCTTGGGAATGTGGAGGCGGTCCTCCAGGAGTGAGTTGCCTGCCACTCATACGCATTCTGGCTGAGACCAACATGAGCCATTCTTTTGGCCTTGAGTGGATCACCTGAATTTGCTTTTTCAATCCCATAACCTACTGATTCATTTCTGTCTCTGAAGCAAAGAGAATGCAATTGATCTTCCTTTTGAAACAACTGAGATGCACAGTGTGAAGAACTTCAGCTGCATTTAAAGGACCTGTCTTTGAAGAACTCTGCAGGCTTGTGAATGATTTGCCAGAGAATCCTTTATTTCCTTGGAGCCTTGATTTCATCAGTAAATGTCTGATGATTTCATCGTCTAGTTCATGGTATTCTTCACTGCTGGTAATTCTTCACTGTTGTTTTCAGAAAGTAATGACTGGGCCCCTCTTTTTTTTTTTTTTTTTTTTTTTTTCTTCTTTTATTTCACGCCCTCTCCTCTTCTCTCTAGTCTCTGACTATTTCTGGGCCATCTCCTGCTGTGGGAATGGAACTTTGTGTGTGGCTTGAAGCGAGAAATTGTAAGACCTGTCCCGGGAGGATCTCCAGTTATCTGATATCTCTGTGGGCTTCCAGAGTTATCTGTAGTTGGAAGATTCAGGATATTACAATGATTCTTGCTTTGCCCTATCTTTGCAAAGTTCCAGGCCCGTTCCCTTGAGGCATTGAGCAGAATGTCATACCTCTAGTTACCTGTTGCACAAACCGGAGTTCTGCAGTCCCCTGATTAGAACTAAATTGGTTCACCCCTCCCGTCCGCCTGCTTCCCACTTCCTTGCCCAAAGCACAGTAGTCTTGAATATATAGACCTCACTGACAGTAAATAAATGGAGTTCCTATCATCCCCAGTTCTCCACTCGTGTGTGTGAGTCTGCTTACTTTTCCTTCGGGTGATATCCAGCAGTATTCCCTCCCCACTTCTTGTGGGAGCAGAGCCCAGAGACTGACCGCCTGCAGGCAGGAGGCAAGACCTGGAGCTGAGCCAAGAAGGGAAGGACAGTGTGTAGAAGGCGGTCACGGGTGATTCAAAGACACCACACCCGATATCCTGCCACAGTGGAGAAGTGACATGAAGGACAAGCACTGCTCTGATGCTGCTGCCAAGGAAAGACCACTGCATACCTCATGTGTTGAGGAAGGGGGAGAGGGAAGGAACTCCACCCATAGCTGCATAGCGGGGAAGCACAGAGCAAAGGCTGTCTTCTCTAATGTGCATGCTCCAATGTAAGGATGAGGATCAGAGGCCTCAGGTCTGCGTTTCAGCATTCTCTGGGAGGACTAGTTCACTGCATACAATACAGAGGAGGGGAGCCAAAGTGTAGAATTCTTCCTGTTCCATATGCTTTCTGCTCTCCCACAAGGAAAAAAAAATAATGGAAGAGAACAAAAGATTCAGGTGTGTTCCTCCCTTTCTGTGTTGTATCCTAACCCTCTCAACAAATGCAGCATAGCAATGGGAAGATGATTTACCTTCTACCCACTCTAGCTAAGTGGAATACAGATATATAGGAAGAAGGACTATGCCTCCAAAGAAAGCAGGAAAGGTGTTCTTTGAAGAAATTTGTCTAACTTTAGGGCTTTGGTGGTTTACTAATCTCTACTCCTTACATTTTAGAGACAGGTTAGTGGCTAAGAGGATGGACCTGTGGGCCAGTCATTCTAGGTTCATGTTGGCACAACAATGGACCTTAGCTGGTCCTAAGCTTACTCTTTTCCTTAGTTATTGTGTCTGTAAAATAAGATGATTTTTCCTCTCAGGGAATGTAAAGGTTAGATTAGTTTACATATGCAAGTTACATAGAAGACTTCATGATATGTAATAATCTTTATTATTGTTGCTTTTCTCTCAGTTGAGCTTTTTCCAATAATTTTTGCATATTATATTCATTGTTGTCACAGCAACCTTGAGCTATAGCAACCACATTTTATGAGAAAGAAAACTGGTGGTTCAGCCACATCTTCAAACTCATACAACTCATGAAGCATGGGCAGCCCTGTGGCAGGTGTCCAGGTCTTTTTCTAACATGCTTTCATTGTTGATCTTTTAGACACAGAACCTGGGAAAAATGACAAAGACTCAAGTGAGGAGCAATCATGGCAGGCTTACTGCTTAGCTGAGAATCAAGACTTTGAATTTGTAATCAGAATGTTTAAGAGAATTAAGAACTTCTTTAAGTCATTAAATATGTGAAACTAACTGTTGTATCAGGTTGAACTTTTAATGGTTATATTCTGATTTTAAAACACAAAACAGACATCTGGAGATTTCCCTTTGTAAGTCTCCCTTCTCCCATCTCCCTGAGCCCTGCCTCCACTTTTGCAGGACTGTTGGGCTCTCCTGGGATTGTTGCATTCCTTTTTCCTAACCTTGCTGGACCTATTGTTTCTGGAGGACCATTGTCATCCTCCAGATCCCAGCTTTCCCAGACCTACCTTCAAAAGCCTCCCTTTCCCCAGATCCTTGCACTCTGTAATGCCAACTCTGCCAGGATTTCCCAGCACTAACTTGATGTGGTTGCTTTCCCATACTTCCTTGCAGCCATTTCTTTTCTGTTAGGACACTTGTGGCCACCCACATCTGGGAGCCTTCCCAGATTTGCTGTGATAGTTCTCCTTTCCCCTCCTCTCTGGGCTCAAATGTCACCATCTCAGTTCTGCATGGACAGTAGGGTGCTACTGGGAACATTTCGAGACCTGCCTTGATTTTAGATCTGCCAGGTCATGAGGAGCCTTGTGCCCCAAGACCTGTGTGCCCTTTTATCCTCACCTGTCAGTCAACCTGTTCATGTAGTAACCACCCATCCCATCTTGTATTCCAGAACAATGGTGAATCAGCTCCTAAACTGAACACTGATCACTATTCACCTAGGCCATAACCAGACAAGTTGGGGAAATGGCAAACAAAGATACAAATAACCATTCAAAAAAGATGAGATCACCTACCCATACCAAGAAACACCACCAGTAGCACTAGTCCAGATGTCTAGGTATCATAGAAAAACCAACAACAGAAAAACACATGAATAATGAAGATAATATATCTTCTATAGAAATTAGTACCCAGAGTGTAATGTTTTTTGAGAATGGCAAAGGATGCAGAATACAATGATTTCAAAAGAGTGATTATAAATATGTTTAAGGAACTCAAAGAGGTTATGTCTACAAGACTAAATGAAGACCATGAAGACAGTTGAATAAAATAACTAAAACAATTGGCAAAATGAAATTAAAATTCAGTAAATAGAGAATCTCTGAAGAAAAGCCAAATTGAGATAAACTTGCAATCAAAACTCAGGAACTCAAACAAAAAATGTAGAGGAAAAAGCAGCCAAGTTTGGTGGAGCATGCCTTTGATCAAAGCACTGGGGAGGCAGAGGCAGGTGGATATCTGTGAGTTCAAGGCCAGCCTGGTCTACATAGCAAGCTCCAGGCTTATGTCTCAAAAAGACCAAAGGAAAAGAAAGCAAAAAGGAATTGGAGGACTTATAACAGAGAATATCAGATTTTGAAGAGAAGTTTGGGAAAATGGATCACTCGGTCAAAGAAAATGACAAATTTAAAATAAGCCAAGAATGGAATACACAAGATTTCTGGGACATTGCAAAAAGACAAAATAGAAATAGAAGAAGGAGATGAAATCCATGTCCAAAACACAGAAAATATTTTTAATAAAGTTATGGAAGACAATTTCCCAAATCGAGGGAAAGAGATCCATATCAGGGTAGAGTACAAAAGAGAACGTCATAGGGAACGCCAAGTGAACAGGACCAGAAAAGAAAGCCCCACGTCATATGATAGTCCAATGCACAGTGCAAAGAATTAAATATTAAATAAGATATTAAAATCAGAGAGAAGGATCAATTCATGTAAAAAGGCAGGCCATTCAGAATAACAGTTGACTTTCCAATGGAGACTATGAAAGCCCAAAGTGCTTAGACCAAAGCAATACAAATCATAAAAGAACACAGATTTCCAACCCACACTATAATATACCCAGAAAAAAACAACAGTGGTATTTGAAGGAGAAAGAAAAACTTTCCATGATAAAAACAACTTTAAGGAGTTTATGTCCACAATAAAAGCTGTACAAAGAATTCTTGATGGGATACTTCATTCTGAGGAGAAAAATTAAGCTCTCTCAAGAGGACACAAATAATAAATAAGTTATCCCAAAACAATCAACCAAAAGTAGTCTAAGACAACAGCACTAAGACACCAACATTATAGGAATTAAAAAACATTGATTAATAATAGCTCTCAATATTAATGTCTCATCTCCCCAGTAAAAAGACACATACTGGGGGCTGGAGAGACGGGCTAGTGGTTGAGAGCATCGACTGCTCTTGCAGAGGACCCGGGTTCGATCCCCAGCACCCACATGGCGGCTGAGAACCGTCTTTAACTCCAGTTCCAGTGGAATCTGACGCCCTCTTCTGACCTCTGTGGCATTGCATGATGCAGGTGCACAAACCTACATGCAGACAGTACATTCATACACATATAAGAATAAATAAAAATAAAAATTAAAAAAAAGACACATACTAAATTACTGTCCATTTATTTATTTAAATTAAAATTTTTTTTAAATTTTATTTATTTTGTATGTGTATGAATGTACTGTCTGCATGTAGGTTGGTGCACCCATGTTGTGCAATGCTGTGGAGGTCAGAAGAGGGCATCGGATTCCCCTGGAACTGGAGTTAAAGACGGTTCTCAGCCGCCATGTGGGTGCTGAGGATCAAACCCGGGTCCTCTGCAAGAGCAGTTAGCGCTCTTGACTGCTAGGCCATCTCTCCAGTCCCCCCTTTTTTAAATTTTTTAAAAATTTTATGTCCATTTATTTTTATGCTTCCAAGAAACACACACCAAAAATAATGATCAACATCATCTTAAGGCAAAAGGATGGAAAAAGATACTCTAAGCAAATGAAAATAGTAGGCTTAGCTATTTTAATATCTGACAAAACTTTCTGAACAGAGTTCCTATAACAGAAGTGTTAGGTTTGGCAATTGACAAATGGGATCTCATAAAACTAAAACCTTCTGTGTATCAAAGGACACCATCATTCAAGATGGCAACCTACACAATGGAAAAATATCTTTACCAGATATACCATTTATAGAGGGTTATTATGTAGAAAATACCAAGAACTCAAAAAACTAAACATCAAAAACAAAACCCCAAAGAACGCAATTTAAAAATGGGATAAAATATAGAAATTTCTCTAAATATGAAACAAAATGGCTGAAAAATACTTTTTAAAAAATTTCAACACAGACCACAGTGTAATAAAGCTTAATATCAACACTAGAAAGAGTCCTACTACCTACAAGACACATAGAGACTAAACAACACACTACTGAGCAACAAATGGGTCAAAGGAGAAATAAAGAAATAAAAACATTCCTTTTGAAAGGGATGATACAACATAGCAAAACCTATGGGACACCTTAAAAGCAGTCCTGAGAGGGAAATTCATAGCCCTAAGTGCCTACATTAAGAAAACAGAAAGAGCACAAATAAATGACTTGACACAGCAACTAAAAACACTTGAGAGTCAGCAACAAATAAATCCTAAACCTGGCAGACAGGAAGAAATAACAAAAAACAGAGCAGAAGTCAATGAAATAGAAACAAAGAAAACAATACAAAAAAATCAATGAATCCAAGAGCTGATTCTTTCAAAAGATAAACAAGATAGCCCAATTGACTAAAAGAAGGAAAGAGCGATTCCAAATCAACCAAATTAGAGATGAAAAAGAAAACACCACAACAGATAGTGGCGCACGCCTTTAATCCTAGCACTTGGAAGGCGGAGGCAGGCGGATCTTTGTGAGTTCAAGGCCAGCCTGGTCTACAGAGTGAGTTCCAGTTCAGCTGGGGCTACAGGGAGACCCTGTCTCAAAAAGACAAAAAAAAAAAAAAAAATTCAAACAATCTTATGGAAATACTACAAAAACCTATACTCTCTTAAATTTGAAAACCTAAGAGAAATGGATGAATACCTGACATCATGGAGTCCACCAAGACTTAACTGGGAAGAGACGGACAGTTTAAATGGACCCATAATAAAGGAGGAAATTGAAACTATGATTAAAAAACTCCCAACCAAAAAACAACAAAAAAAATAAAAACAAACCCCATGTCCTGATGGATTCAAGGCAGAATTCAAGGCCGAATAAAACATTTAAAGACCTATAGCCACTACTACTCAAATTATTCAAGAGGATAGAAACAGAAGGAACTCTCCCAAATTCCTTCTATGAAGCCAACAACACTTTAATACCAAAAAATAGGCAAAGGTACAACCAAAAAAGAAACTATAGACCCATTTCATTAATGCAAAAATTCTCAACAAAATACCTGCAAACTGCATATAGGCACATATCAAAAAGATCATCTATCATGACCAAGCTGGATTCATACCAGAGACACAGGGACGGTTCAACGTAGGTCAATCAATATACATCATAAAGCACATAAATGAAAGACAAAAACGCATGTCATCTCAATCAATGTGGAAAAGGCTTTCTACAAAATTCAGCATACCTTCATGTTTAAAGTCCTAGAGGGTCTCTCTGTGTATAACCAAAATATTGAAAGTATTTAATATTAATCACCTAGTAAACTATTTTATTTAGTCCACCCTGTTGGTCATTGGATAAATTCCCTTATTTCCTTGAAGCTTCTGCTAAAATCTGGGTGTTTGTATCTTCCCCAAATTACTGTGCTAACCTAATTATCAATGTGGGAGTGTTAAGAGGCAAGGATTTGGAGGTTCTGTCCCATGAGTAGAGTTGTGCCATTGTCAAAGGGGGTCTCTTCACCCTCTGACATGTCAGCACACAGTGAGAGAGAGAGAGTCATTTATGGTCTGGGGAAGAAACCTCAGCTCAAGGCCAAATCTCTCTATACCTTGGTATTGAACCTCCCAGCTTCTAGAACTTTGTTGTTTATAAGCCACCTAGTTTTATGGTTGTTTGTCATAACCAACCAAGGGGACTAAGACAGTCCAAAAGAGTTAGCTCCATGGGTAGATGTTCATATCATTGCGTTGTGCTTCCAGGCAGCTGCTGGAATTTTGGGTGCTGCAATCCTTGATACCTTTCTTTTTCTTTCTTTCCTTCCTTCCTTCTTTCTTTCTTTCTTTCTTTCTTTCTTTCTTTCTTTCTTTCTTTCTTTCTTTCTTTCTT
>VZQC01003106.1:0-27787 GCA_009823505.1 Rhizomys pruinosus | reverse complement strand
GTAGGTAAGAAGAGGGTCTTGGATTCCCCTGGAACTGGAGTTCTCCTGGAATTAGAGTTACAGACGGTTCTCAGCCACCATGTGGGTGCTGGGGATCGAACCTGGGTCCTCTGCAAGAGCAGTCGGTGCTCTTAACCGCTAGGCCATCTCTCCAGCCCGATATCATCTTTCTTTACCACTGCATAGAACTCCACTAATATAGATGTGCTTGTATCTTTGCAGTAGGATGAGTCCTGTAGGTATATACCAGGAGTGGTATGGCTGGGTGAGGTGGCAGGCTCATTTTGAGTCTTTTAAGGGTTCTCCACACTATTTTTCATAGTGGTTGTATGAGTTTACATTCCCACCAGCAGTGGATCAGTGTTCCCTTTTCCCCATAACCTCCCCAGCATTTGGTGTCTTTTGTTTTCTTGATCTTAGCCATTCTTATTGGAGTGAGAGGATAGCTTAGAGTGGTTTTAATTTGCATTTCCTTAATTATTAATGATGCTGAACACTTTTTAAGATGTTTCTCAGCTATCTTTACTTCCTCAATGACGAAGTCTCTGTTCATCTCTTTACTCCACCTTTTGAGTGAATCATTTGTTTTCTTCTTTGTTTTTTAAGTAGTTTATATATTCTGGATGTTAATGCTCTGTCAGATGTATCACTGGCAAAGATTTCTTCCTATTCTGTGGGTTTTCTCTTTACTTCATTGATTATATCATTTGCTGTGCAGAAGCTTTTGAGTTTGTTGAGGTCCTACTTGTCTGCTGTTGACCTTATTTCCTGCACAGCTGCTGTTTGATTTAGAAAGTCTTTTCCTATTTCAATGTCTTGTAGATTGCTACCAACTTTTTCTTCTATCACCTTCAGAGTTTCAGGTTTCACATTGAGGTCTTTGATCCATTTGAAGTTGAGTTTTGTACAGGGTGAGAAGTAGGGGGTTAATTTTGTTCTTCTACATATGGTGATCCAGTTTTGCCAGCACCATTTGCTGAAGATGCTATCTTTCCTCCAATGAGCTTTTTTGGCCCCTTTATCAAATATGAGGGGGTGAAATTGTATAAGTTCAAGTTTGATCTTCAATTTTGTTCCATTGGTCAACAGGTCTGTTTTGGGGCCAGTACTAAGCTGTTTTTATGATTATAGCCCTGTAGTATAGCTTGTAGTCTGGTAAAGTGATCCCCCCCTGCATTGCATTTTCCACTCAGGGTTGCTTCAGTTATTTGGAGTCTTTTGTTTTTCCATATGAATTTAAGGATATTTTTTTTCTAGGTCTGTGAACAAACTCATGGGGATTTTAATTGGGATTTCATTGAATATGTATTTGGGTAGAATGGACATTTTTTCATGTTAATTTTTCCAATTCATGAGCTCAGGAGATTTTCCCATATTTGGATGTCATCTCCAATATCCTTCTTCAGGGCTTTAAAATTTTTGTTATAGAGATCTTTGTTATCTTTGGTTAGGTTTGTTCCTGGGACTTTTATTTTATTTTTTGGAGGCTATCGTGAGTGGGAAAGTCTCCTTATATTCCTTCTCCAGTTGCTTGTTGATGTAAAGAAAGGCAACTGATTTTTCTAGGTTAATTTTATATCATGCTACTATATTGAAACTCTTAATTGTTTCTAGGAGTTTTCTGGTGGAGTTTTTTGTGTTCTTCAGGTAAACTATCATATCATCTGCAAAGAGGGATAGCTTGACTTCCTCCTTTCTGAATATATTCCATTTTTCCTGAGAAAGAACAGCATCCATGATGCTGCATGTGTTGAGTGTTCTTTTTCAGACTCTGAGCTCTATCTAACCTCTGGGAACCACTTTTTATTGTCAATTTCTATTAAACAATTTCTTACATTTTTCCATATATGTGTACTCATATGGTAACATGTCTTTCTGTGTCCAGTTTATCAACAAAGAGAGCATAGTGGTAAATGCCTGTAATCACCACCCCCATAAGGTTTAACATGATTTTAATGTGAGCCCAGGCATCAAAGAAAGACCATCTCAAAACACTAGCACCAGCACCAGCACCACCACCACCACCAACACCAACACCACCACCAACAACAAAGAGTGAAAAGACAATTTACTGAATGGGGGAAATACTTAAAAACTATATATCTGACAAGGGGTTAATTCATATCTATAATAGAACACATATGGAACCCAAATAACTCAGTATCAGAAAACCAAGTAGCTCAAGGTCTCAGAGCAGAGAAAGAGAAATGGGTGGGGGACTGACCCTGGACAGAAAACTATAGGAGACTGAGTATTTTTGGGGTGAGGAAGAGTATTACTTGCCTAGAATTCCTAGTTGTGCTGACTAGACTCGAGTGTATCTATTTGCACAGTAGGAGGTCTGGGTTTGGGAGCTTTACTGGATAGGGCTTAGTTTGGATGTTGTGATGCATGAGCTCTGATAGAAAGTTGGGATGTGGAGGGGACTGGGTTTGATTGGGAACCATTGTATGAGATGTACAGATGCTTAATTAATTAATTAAAAAAGAAAACAAAGTAGCTTAAAAAGTGGACTTTAGACCTAAAAAGATGTTTCTCAGAAGAAGATATACAAATGACCAAGAAGTATATGGAAAAACCTCACCATCCATCAGAGAAATCTATATTAAAGCCTCAGTATCTGTAGCCTCACCTCAGGTAGAGTAGGTTTATATTTAGTATTTCTATTTTTATGTGTATGACTGTAATGTCTGCATATGTGTAAGGGCAACTGTGTCATACAGTACTCAAAGGGTCAGAAGAGGTTGTCGGATCCCCTGGAGTTGGAACTACGGACAGTTGTTAGCTGTCCTGTGGGTTCTGGGAATCAATCCCAGGTCCTCTGTAAGATCAATCAGTGTTCTTAACCACTGAGCCATGGCTCCAGCTCAGATAGACTAGCTTTTACCAAAAGGTCAAAAAATTAACAATTGATGTGTACTTGTTCAGAAAAGAAAAATGCCTTGTTTTTTAAATTTTTTTCTAATTTTTTTTATTTTTTTTATTATTTTTCTAAATTGTATGGATGATCCAGTGTACTGTCTGCTTGTAGGTTTTGCACCCGTGTGTGCCATGCCGGCAGCAGGTCAAAGAGGGTCTCAGTTCCCCTGGAAATGGAGTTCCATGATTAAAAAAAAAAAGACGGTTATTAGCCACCATTGGGTGCTGGGGATTGAATACCGGTTGCCCCTCTCAAGAGCAGTCGTGTGCTCTTAACCACTAGGCTTATCTCTCCAAATTCTTTATATCATTGTTGGTATAAACATATATTGGCACAACCATTATGGAAAAGAGTGTGAAATTCCTCTAAAAAGTAATAACAGAAGTACCTCCTGATCCACGAATCCTACTTCTACATATATGTTCCAAAGAAGTGAAATTAATATGTGAGACATCTGCACCCCTGTGGTTACTTGTAGTGATGTACAATCAACCCAAATGTCTCCCAGTAACAGATAAAGAAAAGATATTGGGCATACAAAATAGAATACTATCCAGCCATAAAAGGATGAATTCTGTCCTTTGTGACATAATAAGTTATAGCAGGATGGTTGGTGTTCAGTTAAAGATTGCGGATAGGTGAGTGAACGTATAGGAAAATTCAAGTTTTATGGGTTTACGTATTATGCTTCATAATAAACACAAAAGAAACAAAGGAGCAGTGTTTGTGTTATGTAGTTAGGTCCTGTTTTATTTACTTTAGACATCTGTACAGAACCTGGAAAGGAGAATTTGCTGAGCTCTACTCACCTGGCAGGGAGGACCAGATCAAAGTGGTTTTCCAGTGCACTCAGGATGTGCGACCCTGCGATTTCCCCAAACTGTGGGAACTCGACTGCATAATTGTGGTAGTGGGGCGCAGCTTTCATGCTCTCCCTGGGAAAGGAAAAAAAGAGTTTGGCTGAGCTGAGCAATGTAGGGGTTGCTTTTGATTGTTTCTGCTGCTCAGCAGGTAAAAGAAGGGAAGTTTTATTTATTTATTTTTTTTGTATTTTTTTTATGTTTTTTATTTTTTATTTTTTTATTTAACATTTTTTTATTGATGCGTTGTGCATTTCCATACATCTTTCCAATTCAGTTCAGGCATATTTCCCTTTCCCTTCCCCCCCACCCCCACCCAACTGGAGATCAGGCATTCTGCCATAACTGTCCTGCATATTTCTCTCAGTTTTTTTTTTTTCCATTTTTTAGCTATAAGTGATAATCCATGAGTACAAGCATCCTTCATGTAAAACCAATTTGCAGGCTGTTTGTACCAAAACAACCCCCACCCCACTTCCGCGTGGGTGGTGAGGGGTGTGCGGTAAGTTTGTTCAAACCAGCGTTGAATCAAATGAGTGTCCACTACGCATTGCTTGGTATTTCACCCATTACCCCAATGCCGCCCTTGCACATTCTACACTACAGCCCCCTCTTCCACAGATTATTCCCTGGGTTTAGGAAAGGGGCACAGGTGGATGAGAGGCAGAATAGTCCACTCTCTCCGTATTCGTTTGTCTTGGATTCTGCGTCAATTCTGGCCTGTTTCCTTCATGGGCTGACAGTTTTGTCAAGGATAAACCTTTCGATCCTACTAATGAAGCACAAGCATATAGATATATAGGTTATTTAAATCAGCTGAATAGTTATGTTAGGTTACTTTGGTACAGACACATATTGTTTAATGATATGTGATCCATTTCGTGACTAATTTCGTCATTTTTTTCGTGTTAAATATGACAGGGTCTTACTGTGGCTTGATGAATTCCTAACCTGTAGAATCCGAGGCATGTAGCTTGGTGTGCTCATCCAAACCAAATGGGCTTATTCCTCCAAGGAGAGAGCCAATAGCCAATTAGATTTGGGATATACAGGCAACATGGATGCGTCTGCCTTGCACAGATTTCCAAGGCAGTGATTAGCTGGTGTTGACGTGAAGTCTTGCTTGACTCAAGGAGACCGTATTTGCTTTATTGGTTTAGTGGCCTTTGGTAACACTCTCTTGGTGTTCCAGAGGCCATCTGTACACTTGCATGTGTGGTCTCAACGCATCTTTTCCATGTTAACGTCAGGTCTTCAGCCGCAGGGCTTTATCGCCTCTCTTCTTGCAGGTATCGCAGTTTAGAGGCAAGGAGCCTTTACCTTTTGTGGGGTCTTAGATCCCCTGGCCAACATCTCCCTGGTGGAATAATCCATTTTTGATGTCAGAGCTCCTGTATTGATATATTTTGCTTAAGCGCATAGGTTAAAGGAATTTAATATTTATTTGGTTCTGAACAGAGAATAACCTTTTCACAGTTCTATGTCTATTTTCAATTAAAGAGGCAGTTTTCCAGTTTTATAAGAGATTACCTCTATAATAGTTGTCTCCAATTTACAAGTTGGAGAAGGACCTCATCATCTTCATATTTCTCCTTCTTCTGGGGGGGAGCAAGAAAATCATATCAAAACCTTGTGCACCTAGAAGGTAAGTTTTATTAGGACTCATTATAAATAGTTGTTACCTGTAGGGGCCACAGAGGGGTTCGCATGTTTATGGCAAATCTGAGGCTTCCTTCCTTTCTGATGTTCAGACGGGTCAACCTTTCAGTTGGCACTTTCTGGTACATCCTACTCAATGCAAAGCTGTATCTTTTCTTTCTCAGCCATAAGTTGGTGACTATTTGTCCTGTTGGAACACACAAATCTTTCCCATAGTTAGTTTTAAGATTTGAATTGCAAGGTTTTTGACGAGAGGTTTCATGTCTATCTGTGTACCAACACCCCTTTTTTTTTTTTAACCCATGACTCTCCAGAAGACAGTTGTATTATACATAACTATAGGGTGGAATGAAGGTTCAGATTTCATCAAATTTACCCATGTTGTTTTGGGTGACTATATATGATTAACTGATTTAACAGAAAGATAGGTATTTAAATGCATCCTGAAGTTGGGAGGGTGGCTGTTGTGTGTGCTCCCTAGTCCGAGTTCACATTCAGTGGATGAAATTAACTCTGATATGCCTGGTACAGTGACAGCAAGAAGGGCTCTATGCAGTCTATGCCAAGACCCTGTGTCTGTTCCTTCCCTGTAACAAGAAAGACTAGAACCAGAACACATTGCTTCAGGGCAAAGGAACATGAGATGCACCCTCCCTTTTCTTTCTCTCCTGCATGAATGCTTCTGGTGAAGTAGGACTCAGCATTGTGCTGGGTTTAGGTCAAGCCCACTATGAACAAGGCAATCACAGTTCTTGGTTCTGCTAGATTTACAGGCTGGCAGAACAAACAGATTGAGAGACAATCTCAAGCAATTTGGTTTGAAAGGTATTTGAGACCAGCTGGTCTTAGAAGAGGATTCCTTTCATTTGGATTCATGCCAGATCAAGAAGGCAGATAAGCTTGCAGGGCTCACAAATCAGAAGCTCATAGGCCCCAAGTAATCTGAGAATAAGATAGTGTTTACCATGGAGCTGTCATGTGGGCTTCTGCTACAAATAATTGACCTAACAGCTAGGGGTGTCTGGCTTCCCTACATGTTTATTTTACCTCCCTGCTATCTGGAGGACTTTGTAGGATATCAGCAGAACAGCTGGGCCTAGGATCAAGGGACAGGACTTCACACCATCTTTTTGATACATCCAAGAGCCAGGCTCTGTGTCTCTTCCCAGATTTCTGGTGGTAAAACTCAGAAATCTACTGCAAATCTATGATATCAGGCAAGTCCTTTGTATGCCAAAATTTAAAATAACCACATTAGACTTTCAGGGTCATTTAATAGGAATTAAATCTTTCTTGCTTGCTGTGTAATTCTAGTAAGCCAGGTACATGTTAGCTATTCAATAAATAGCCAGTGAGTGTTAAATAAATGATTGTGAAAAGTCATTGGGATTTGAAATCTTATTAAACTTCAGTTTCTTTGGGTATAAACAGCAAATTTTTAAGTATAAATGAGCACATAATGTTTGACCTTAAAAGTTGTCAAGAATATGAATAAACAGCATCGGATGAGTCATGTATTATAATTTCTAGTTTATGATCTCCTTATTGCCTAAAGATAAGTTGAATTTGGATCCGTGTGAAGGGTAGGAAGCAGACATTTTGGTGTTTATTCTGAGTCTCACAGATTCTAGTCTTTCTGAGCTATCGTACGAGAATATAGGATGGGGATCTCACATCTGTAGTCTCCTTTACTGCTAGGTTTTATGGTCCAATTCTACCACTCAGATATGCCAGTGAGAGAGTGAAACATTTGAAGGGAAGAGTGCTTCTAGGAATTCAATCCAGGGGTCTTCTACCATGCTGAGCACATGTTCCAGTAGTGGGCTATAACCCTTGTCTACCAGAGTTAATTTACTGAAAGGCCTCATAATAGCCAATGTGATTCTCAAGCTGATAGACTTGTTGGCTGACTGTGTGAGTCAGGACAGCAGATCCTTTGGCTCTTTCCTTCCTGAGCGTGACTTTGGGATTATTCCCAGAGCCTCTGGTCCTGTGTTCAGCAGTCTCTCCAAACATAATATTTATACAAGGCACTGAATAGAATGCATGGTTTATAAAGCTACTATAGCAAACTGTTACAATCTGTGTGGCTAAAAGCAACAAAAATTTCTGCCCTCATAGTAAAATAGCGACCAAGGCATCATTAGGGCCATGTTCCACTTGACAGCTCTGCAGGAACTCACCTTTGCTTCGTCCTACTTAGCATTTCTTGGCTTGGAGTTATGTCCTTCTCATTCTCACCTCTGTTGTTGCAGGGCTTCTTTTCTTTGTGTATCATTATCTTCATAGGGTCTTATTGTATTGGTATGCCTTAGGTAATTTGTTATGGTAACAGAAAGTAAACTAATATAAGGATGAACCTTGATATTCAGTTATAAGATGTGTGTGTGTGTGTGTGTGTGTGTGTGTGTGTGCGTGTGTGTGTTTGTGTGTGTGTTTATTCCTTTTGGGTTGTTCTATTGCATTTATAAGGCATATCACCACAGATGTGGCTGTTTAAAACTGACATATTTACCATTTCAAATTTCTTCAGGTCAAATTCTGACCTTGGACTAGTTCAACTATAGTTCTACCTTGGGGGGGTGGTAGGAGAAGGAGGCAGAGGGGTTGGTGAGCTCAGACCCTACAATAGAGCTTATTCAAGTTGCCAACAGAGCTCAGTTCACTACGGCTTCACAACTGAAGTTATCCTTTCCTTTGCATGTGTTCCTCTTCATCTTCAAGCTAACAATGACAAGTCAAATTCTTATTGTGCTTTAGAACTTCTAACTTCCCTTTCTATGATGTGAGAAGACTTCTAGTCAAGGGCTCATGTGACTTGATTAGGTTAGGTTCACTCAGGTAATTCAACAACATCTTGGTATCTTAAATTCAACTTACTGGGGTTGGAGAGATGGCTCAGAGGTTAAGAGCACCAACTACTCTTGCAAAGGACTCAGGTTCGATTCCTAGCACCCACATGGCAGCTAAAAAACAAAACAAAACAGTTTTTAACTCCTGTTCCAGAGGTATCCAACACTCTCTTCTGACCTCCTCGACATTGCACGACATGGGTGCACCAGCCTACATGCAGACAGTACATTCATACACATAAAAAATAAATAAAAATTCAACTTATAATAAACTTAATTACACATGTACAAAGTCTATTTTTACCTTATTACATAACATGTTTATGGGAGTCATTCCTAGATGAAATAGGGACTAAAATTGTGCCTACAACAATGCGTATTAGAAAGAAATAGAACCTAAAGAAACTGAAGCTAAATGATTCTTCCAGAATTACTAGGTTGCCAAAAGCATAACTTATTTTAGCTGTGTCCTCATAAGGCTAAGAAGCCAAGATCTGCAAGGTAGTCAGCTGGGGTTCTGGGAGTGCTGATGGGAAATTTCTAGTCTGAGCCCAAGTTCTGAGAAAAAAAAGCCCATGGTACAAGATCTGGTCTGAGGTAAGTTGAAAGGCAGAAGACCAATGTCCCTAATTAAACACAAATGAGAGATAGATAGATAGATGATAGATAGATACATAGATACATAGATACATAGATAGATAGATAGTGCTTTCTCCGAGGTTTTTTTTATGGGTCTTCCACAACCTGGTTGGATGAAGCTCCCTTTTTCTGGGGAGGGTGTCTGCTTTATTTACTCCAGAAATGCTCAGATCACCCAGGAACACCACACAGATACTGAGAAAAGTTTAATCAAATATAAGGGAACTTTGTAACCCAGTCAAGGTTACACAAAATTTGTCATTACATTCTAAGTGGACCGAGATCATACAAACTGACAGAAACTAGCTTACTACTATGCTATATTGAGGAAAAACTGAAAGGAAATATAAGAACATTAAGTGATGTTTATTGCAGATCGGAGTCTATGGTGTGCCTTCCCATGACCTGCTACTCTACCAATCTTTAACTGCCTGGTCAAAGCTTTGTCCTTCCTCAGGCATCGGGATGCCCCTGAATAGAAAGGCTCTCCTGTTCCTCTCCTACAATGCTGGATCTTTGCACAGGTATCATAGCTTCTTGCAGATATCTTTGTATCCCCCAAACAGGGTGGGAGCTCAGTGAGTGCTTTTGAATGGGTGAATGTGTCCATGATCTCATGAAGCATACTATAGATACTGAGGAAGAAGTGAGAGAATGTATGTGAAGGGTGAAACATGGGAGATTGCTGTCCATTGGAAAGAGCTCTGAGGAGGCAGAGTTTAGACTGGGTTCTCTGAGAAGCACCCATGGGGCTTTGCCAGGCTGCTCAGCATTTAGAGCAAGTTCCCCTGGCCTTGTGACTGCTGTACCATTTCCAATCCCATCTGTTTCAGAGGCACTGGGGTTTTGAGACTGTTTGGTTTGAAAGCATCAGAAGATTATAAAAGTGCTGTAAAATGTGTGTGGATTTGTTTTTCTGTTTCATAGGTATTATGTCCATAGATGAGCACAGGAACCCCAAGTCAGGCATGTTACTTTCAGTTCCAGGAATAGACCAGACTGTGGGCAGGGATGTGACCTTTAACCTGCCAGCTTGATATAAGAGTGTGCTGAGTATGGAAGGAACTAATAATCTCAAAACTTCAGGAACTGCATACTGTCATTAAGTAAGTAAAACAACAACAACAACAACAAATAAAATGAAGGTCTAAGTAAAAGGAAGTCCTTGTTGGGCCTGGTGGCACATGCCTTTAATCCCAGCACTCTAGAGGCAGAGGCAGGCGGATCTCTGTGAGTTCAAGGCTGCCTGGTCTACAGAGCAAGTTCCAGGACAGCTGGGGCTACAGGGAGACCCTGTCTTCAAAAGACCAATAAATAAATAAATAAATAAATAAATAAATAAATAATCCTTGACTGGGGAGTGGATAGATGGCTTAGTGGTTGGGGGTACTTAGTGCTCTTGCAGATGACCCAAATTCAGTTCCCAGTGCTATGAGTTTAGTTCCCAACACCTGCTTCTGGAGGGTCACAACTGCCTGTGACTCTAGCTCATTTTCATTCTCTGTAGGCTCCTGCATACATGTGCACATAACCATGTACATGTAATTGTAATTTTTAAAGCCCTTGATAATTTTCCATTCAATTACATGGAGTAAGAATCTGGTCTATAATTTATAATATCACACAAGCCATATTTTTTCATAAAAGAAGAACAAGAATGTGAAAAGGAGGATCTGATAGGTAATTTATTTTAAATGGTTCCCTCAGACAGTGTCAGTGTATGGGGTATGAGTTAATTATCAGGATCTCGTTTTGAATTTTGCATGAAGATTTCTTCCATTTATAACCAATTTGACTCAACATAAGTTTCTCTTAGTGAATATTGCCAAACATTTTCAACAATTCCCCAGATGTTTTGTACCAACCAAGAACTTGGCTGTTCTTATTGTTTTGAATGATTACAAATTATCCATGAAGGATTAGGACTCTTGAAAACATAACATTTTGCTCATTTCAGTTATGGAAATGAACTGAAGTGGAAAGAAAGAGGTGAAATTGATATAACTGTGGTGACTTCTGTGGATCCTGCTCAGTGTTTTGGGCAGCATGCAACCCACATTCAGATAAGAAACAATTAGGGTCTAGGGAATGACAGTGATACTAAAGCTAGAGAAAATAAGCTACCGGTAAAGCCAGGCATGGTTTTCTAGCACTTGGGAGGCAGAAACAGGCAGATCTCTGCGAGTTCAAGGCCAGCCTGGTCTACAGAGTGAGCTCCATGACAGCCAGAGCTACAGGGAGACCCTGTCTCAAAAAGACAACAACAAAAAAAGAGGAGGAATTGCAATGAGTTTCAATGTTTAAAACACACTGGGAGTTATATAAAATTTTAGAAAGATAAGGTTCATATACCCTGACACTTGGATGTTGACAGATGTTTTTCTGAGTCACTTGCCAGTGGCCAGAAAATTTCCATTCTTCTGGTTAACATGCATTCTGATCACCCAGGATTAACGTATATTTAACTGGAGCAATAATCAATCAAAAGCTGCATTAAGAATCTCAACAATCCTTGATATATACCAGTTCTAAAAATTTAATGTAAGTATATACAAACATAAAATATGTATGTTTTAGAAGAAAGGTCATTTGTGGATATCTAACAATACTGCCTGGAGATGTTATTAAACCAGCATTTACCTATATATGTGCTAGTGAGGACTATATTTGGGGTAAGGAAGATGTGGGTCTAGGAATGTTGGCCATGAATGAGAATCTATTTTTTGATTTGTCAGAGTAAAGTTTACTAAGGAAAACAGCTAGAGATAAGGAAATCCAGCTTGGGCTCATTTGCAGTGTTTTATTTCCAATGTTTATTTTTTTAGTGATTTTTTTCCATTTCATACAAAACATCTTAATCATCTTTATACATTTCCCCCCTCCAGATCCCACAGTCCCCCCATCAGATTTCATGCATTCTGTCATATATGTTATGGTATATCAAGTTTGTGTACCTAGATGTCCCTCAGTGAAAGTTCATCTACTGGGATCTAGTGAGCCTACCTAGAGTCTCTCCTTTAAAGAATATCGGCTCTTCCCCACTCAGCAGTAATTGGCTGCCAGTAGCTCCTTGTAAGGTTAGGCCCCACTGTCCATTTCCCCAGTTCTGTCCTGGGCTTTTGTAATTGAGTATCAACATGGGTTTTGGCCATGTAGAGGTTCCATTGTAGATGTGTCAGGGCTGAGCATCTCTCAGACACTTATTCTCTGTGTGTGACCAGTTGTTGAACTCTATATTAGTCTCCATTTGTTGCAAAAACAAGTTTCTTTGTTGAGTGGTTGTTATAGTTTGTCTTCCATTGCTGTGACAAAACACTCTGACCAACACCAACTTGGGGAGGAAAGTGTTTATTCAGCTTACATCTCCTGGGTCACAGTTCATCACTCAGGGAGCCCAAGGCAGGAACTCAGGGCAGGAACCTGGAGGCAGGAGCTGAAGCACAGGCCATGGAGGAATGCCGTTCACTGGCTTGCTCCCCTGGCTCATGCCCAGCCTGCCTTCTTATATGGTACAAAACAACCTGCCTAGGGTGGCACCACTCACTGTGGGCTGGGTCCTCCCACATTGCTTGACAATCAAGACAATACTCCACAGATGTGGCCACAGGCTAATCCAATGGAGCCAATTCCCTAATTGAGGCTCCCTCAACCCAATTGTGTTAAGTTGACACTAAAGCTATCCAGCACAGTGGTGAATGGTACAATTGGCTGTAAATATAAGGTATGATATTTTGCATACAGTAAGAAATTACATTTGTCTAGGGATATGACAGAGGTAGGGTTTCCCTGATATCTCTGACCTCTTGAGCCATGTATATTTAGCTATGTTCACAGTGCCACTCATGAGTTCCCTCTCATCGAGATGGCTTCAGGTCCAATTAGATAGCTGTTGATTGCCCCCAAGACAAAGGTGCCAGAAGTGCACTCATGTAGTCAGTCAGCTGTGCACTCCTGTAGTCATTGTTGTGGTTATTATGCTTTAGAGATGGATTGGTCCATTGAATGTTTTCCTTCCTTAGTGGCTTGAATAGTATCCTCTAGAACTATGGGAGATAGTTTTCAGAGAGGAGGCTTTCTGGTAAGATCCAATATTTTTTTTTTTACCAAAGACACCAAGGATCTCTACAACAAAAAATTTAAACCCCTGAAAAAGGAAATTGAGGAAGATATCAGAAGATGGACAAACCTCCCATGATCATGGATTGGGAAAATAAATATAATAAAAATGTCCATTCTACCCAAACTCATGTACAGTTTTAATGCAATCCCAATAAAAATCCTCAGGAGCTTCTTCACAGGCTTGGAAAAAAATACTCGATTTCATTTGGAAAAACAAAAGACCCTGAATAGCCAAAGCAACCCTGAGCAAAAAGAGCAATACAGGGGGGATCGCTATACCAGATATCAAACTATACTACAGGGCTATAGTCATAAAAGCAGCTTGGTACTGGCACAAAAACAGACCTGTTGACCAATGGAATAAAATTGAAGATCCAAACCTGAGCACATACAACTTCAGCCCCCTCATATTTGACAAGGGGGCCAAGGAGACACAATGGAGGGAAGACAACATCTTCAGTAAGTGGTGTTGGCAAAACTGGATCACCATCTACAGAAGAATGAAATTAAACCCTTACCTCTCCCCCTGTACAAAAGTCAATTCTGGATGGATCAAAGACCTCAATGTGAAACCCCAAATTCTGGAAGTGTTAGAAGAAAAACTTGGCAGCAGACAAGACATAGGTGTAGGAAAAGACTTCCTAAATCAGACAGCAGCTGCACAAAAAATAAGATAGACAATTGACAAATAGGGACCTCATTAAACTCAAAAGCTTCTGTACATCAAAAGAAACAATAAAGGAAGTGAACAGATCCAATATTTTAAATGTCAGTGTAGGCTTGGAGAGTCAGAACTAGTACAAATATTATGGAATAATTATTTCTTACAGGAATTATATAGTTACTGAAGGAGCTGGAATACTTTGGCTTCCTATTATTAAATAACCAACCAATTCACAAGATACCATTTTGCCTGCTCATGATTCTGAGACAGTGGGTGATTTTTCTGAAGGTCTTATCTGGGACCTGTGTTCAGATTGGGAGTAAGAAAGCATGTTCAAATTGGGTTCACTCATATACTTGATACCTAGCAAGGATGACTAGTAGGCTAAGTTATTTCTGTATTTCCTTATGTCTTTCAAAATGACTTTGCTATAGGTCTAGTTTAGATGTTTGCATAATGTCGTAATCCGTGAGCAGCCAAGTCAGTAGGATAAGCTCCAGTTTTCAATGCCTATCAGGCTCAAGCGTATATCTTGTTTGCTAATGTCTCATTTGTTAATCCTAGACCCAGTGTAAGAGGAGCCTGCACAGGACATGGATACTAAGAATTATATCTGCTAGAGGCCATTGTGGAAACAATTTATTATTCTATGCTGTAGAATCAGTGCTTTTATCAGCAGGTTAAGAGAAAACTATTGAAAAATTTGAAGAAGAAAGTGACATAATTATACTGATACTTTAGGAAGACTAATTGGGGAGTAATGACATAAGACTGTGTGGAGAAACATACTAGACAGGGAGCCTAATTAAATGAAACCATTGCAGATTGTCACAGTAAAAGGAAATAAAAAATGAGTTAGAAATGTCAATCCACTGTTTATGTGTTTTCAGATCCATTCTTCTCTTTTCCCTTGATTAGAAGGGAGCTGATTAGTGTGGTTTGTGCTTCTCCGGCTCCATATCAGCTGTCAGCTGGCTTTCTGCTGATATGGCAAATGAAACGGTGGGTGGAAGGGTGGCAGGAAGGTGGAAGGAAGCAGGTAATATCCATCACTTTCCTTCAGGTGATATTTGTGGCCCAGAGATAGTTTCCATGTTTGTCTCTCCAAGGTAGGAGTTGTAGCAATGGAATGCTGAACTAATTCCTGGGTTGCATACTAGCTCTTGTTTAGCTTATTAGTTCTGCTGTCATCTTTTAAAGCACAGTCTCTATATGCAGTATGTTTCTCTCTTTCTCTCTTTTAAATAATAAATTTCTATTTTCATGGTTCAAACCTGGCTGATATTGAAGGCCAGTAGGAAGAGAAAAGAGGAAACATAAAAGGAAACAGGACTGGAGAATGACTGTACGGTGAATATTTCCTCTCAGGGGATATTGAAGATGATTCAGACTCTTCCAATCAGTGTGAGAAGATGGTAGCAAGAGTAAATAAACTGGGGGGGGGGAGAACAACTTTTGAGGAAAGGAAAGCATGATGGTTTATCTTGATTGCCAACTTGATTAAGACTAGAATCAATTAAGACATATGCCTCTGGGTGGGTCTATGAGAGTAGTTCCAGGCAGGATTGACTACTGGAGAAGATCTTCCTCCAGAGTAGGTGGCACCTTCCAGTGGGCAGACCAGATATACAGAGGTGGGAGAACAGAGCAGGACTGCTTGCTTGTCCACCTTTGCTTCTTGCTGGTAAGTTTCTCTGTCTCTACTGTTACGGCCATTCTTAGCCAACAGACTCCAGATTCTTTGGGTTCCAATGGAGATGGAACAGCAATGATTTTCAAGGTGTCTTCCAGGTCTTCAATGCCAAACTGGGACTGCTGAGGTACCTACTTCATGGACTATCCAGCCCCTGTAAATTGCTTTTTTATTTTATTTTATTTATTTTTGTATGTGTATGAATGTACTGTCTGCATGTAGGTTTGTGCACCCATGTCGTGCAATGCCGCAGAGGTCAGAAGAGGGTCTCAGATTCTCCTGGAACTGGAGTTCTCCTGGAATTGGAGTTACAGACTGTTGTTAGCCGCCATGTGGGTGCTGGGGATCGAACCCAGGTCCTCAGCAAGAGCAGTTAGTGCTCTTATCCACTAGGCTATCTCTCCAGCCCCAGTAAATTGTAAGCCGTGCTACATTTTTTATTATTAAGTTCCTCTTTACGCATTTCTCATTGGAGAAACTACTTCAATCAATATTAATTTTATTTTGTAGATAACAATTATAGCACTTATGTGCACAACATACAATACATAGAAAAACAATTGTGACTAAGCCCTTACTTTAATTGTTTGAAAATACCAGGCACTAAATCATTATGTTGAAATTGCTGTTCTGGATGCAAAGGGGTCATGAACCTTTTTAATATTCATCTTCCCTTCTAAACTATGTAGTTTGACAGATCAACATTCTATCTCTGCATTTATCTTTTTATTTATCTATCTACCTATTTTCTTATTTAGTAATAAAGTTTTGTGGTCAATTTGTTTCATTTTCTGATGACTGTAAATAAAAGAGAGGTAAAGCATTACGAATTAAATAGCCCTCAGTATTTTGTCTCAGTTTAAATAGAATTTTCATAATCCTACATCACAATCAAATATATTTTATACAAATTTCAGTGTTAATTGAATATTATCTGGAATATTTTTATGAATTGTCAAAAATGTGATATACATTTTAAAATTAAAGAAAATTGTAAGCTACTCTAACATACACACACACACACACACACACACACACACACACATCCCATCTCTGTCTCCTCCCCTCTCCTCGACTCTGTTCCCTTCATATTACAGAGAGTGACTTGAATTTTTGGATCATGATGGTCACCAGGCAGTTGGGAGAGGGGTGAGAAACAAGAGTTTAGCCATAGGTACCACATGGTAGAAGTGATTGTTGACATTTCAAAATCTGCTGGTGTAATTTTCCCAGGGAAACATGAGCAAACCACTGCTCCTATTAGGAAGGGCACAACAACAGACTCAAAAAATAATTTGCCCCAAATCTTGCCTTGAGAATTAATGAGTTCATTGTGCTTACTTACAGAAACACAATTAGGGGTTAGTTACAGTAACATGGTGAGGGGTTAGAACAGGAGTATAGGTAACCCTAAAGCAGTCACATCACTGAAAAGTCTAACCCCAGCATGGATGACAATTTCCCCACAACTGAATAGATGGACTTCCTACTTTAGTTAACCTTCCAATTCTAGATAGTCTAGCACCTCAGTGCACCCGGGGCAGAATTACACACAGCTGGTAGAGGTATAAGAGAGAGTAGCTGAAATCTCAGGTGAGATTCTGATAACCCTCCCCATTCCTTCCTCATGAGGGAACGTAAACAGGCCCAGTCTTGAGGTCTTCTTTTGAGTAGTCACAGCTGTGCTGATAGAGACGGGGATGGTGGTTATGCTCAGAAGACCGTGTTCCACAACAAAAGTTGCTGAGATTGCCAGGACGAGAACACCGAGGAAAACAAATCAGAAGTTCAGGACAGATCCGTGTAACATACTTACCCAAGCCAAGAAGGCATCTGAGAAAGATGGGGTTGCTGCAGTTTCTTACTATTGCCGTGGAAATTGTCATGAGCTTATTAGTAAACAAAAGAACACATTTTCTTCAGTTTTGTCAATTATAACTCTGGCTTGAGGCTTACTTGGATAAAGTTAAGATGCCAGAGGCTGCTTGACTTTAGGGAGTTTAGGGAGTTTCTCTGCTCCTTAGAAAATTTAGGCAGAATTCATTTCCTTGTGGTTGTTGAGACTGAAATCTCATTTTCTTGTGGGCCCTTGCAGAAGGATTTTCTTAGAGTCTAGAGGTTGCCGGTGTCCCTCAGCTCATGGCTTCTTCTCATCTTCAAAGCCAGCAGTTGTGAGTTCCATTTGTCTCACTCGTTTTTCCCTTTCCTCTTCTATAAATAACTCTGTCTGGACCTTGATTTCAAAGACTCCATGTGAGCCAAGCATGGAGTCTCATGTTTTTAATCCTAGCTCTCAGGACGTGGGAGAGGGAGATGATGGATCTCTGTAATTTCGAGACCAGCCTAGTCTACATAGCCACTTTTAGGATAGTCAGGGGAACATAGTGAGACCATGTCTCAAAAGAAAAATAATAGAGGGTCCACGTGATTAGATTTTTCAACCCTCTCTCTGGACAATCTGTAGTTCCTTTTGTTAGAAGATACAATATGTTCACAAGACTTGGGGATTAAGACTTGGGCATGATTGGAGGCCCATTATCCTTCCTTTTACAGATGCTAAGCCATTATTTTCATGGTATGGAAAGAGGAAAATGAATAAAAAGTAAAGAAAGGAATTTAGGATTTGCTGGATGGAATGTTGTCCCTTTTTGGGATAAATTTTTCTGTGAAGTCATTATGTTATAGGACAGTTTTCTGTACAGGAGCAGGAACAGTCATCCAGGCAAGGATGTATGGTTGCCGCTAGGTGAGGTAACATAGAAAATGTTCAGTACAGGGGTGTCCAGATGGTCTGAGCCCTGGTTTACAAAGTGTGGCCTTCTCTTTCCAATAGTTCATTGATTGTATTCATCTGATTTCTGTTTCAATAATGAAATACTGAGGCCGGGTACTTTTACAGGAAAGAGATGGATTTAGTTCATATTTCATGGTTCAGGGTAGTGGTGCCATCTCATGTACATACAGGCAAGACAGGAAGCCAGAGTGATTCAGGCATCAGGCTTAGCCTGTTCTAATAACGTGTTCTTTTGAGAACAGTCAAAACTACTAGAGAAAGGAGAATGAAGGTAGAAATGGAAGGCTACAGGCCTAGCACGGGGCATTCTGAGGCCAATGTGCAGCCCAGTAAACGCACACATTGTGAATAGATTTAAATAATGCAGCTCTACTAGGTGAATTTTCCCATCAGCTAAGATGATTATTAACATTTTTGTTCAATTAAATTATTTTGTGTGTGAAGAAGATAATTTCTGAAATTAAGTTGACATGTGTTTTCCAGGCTCACATTTTGGAGACCAGACTTCCGAAGATGGTACCAAAAACCCATCCCAAACCACACATCTGTAATTCAGGTATGAAAGCAGCATAACAAAGACACACAGGTATTCTGCACAATTTCCATGGAGCACATATCAGATATAGGTGAATATCGGGCCTAGCCTTGTGGGCACCTTTTAGAAATACTCACAAATGGGTTGAGGCCCTTTTATGAATGAAGGATGTAGAAGATCTCATTTTAGAAGTAATATTACTGAAATATTTATGATGAGTTTTAAATCACTGAGAATAATGAGAACGTCAATAGGCCCATAGCTAGAATGAGGTGAAAGCCATGGCTAATCTAATGCATCAGCTTAAATGGCCCCTCAGATACAAGCCCACACTGGGCTTTCTTTGTTATGCATTACCAAGGAGAAGAAATAAATCTCAGCATGAGGTCTTCTGGAGGAAAATAATTCACCTCAATGGTTACCTCTACTATCTTAAATTTCACCCCCCCCCCGCCACTGAGAGTCTGTTATATCATCCCACAGTGATTGTCTTTGACTATAAAGTCAAGAATTTAATAGATTTAATTTCCTTTCATGGAAAATTTCTCAAGTAGAAACTTTTTGTGCCTCTTTCTCTCAATTGCAAAAGACATTGTTCAACAATGTTATAATCAATATGAATTAAAGCCAAGTTAATATCAAGCATCTGCTGAGATATGTTGCTAACATAGGTGTTTGTCTTTAGTTGGTAAGACTCTTACCTTTGGGCATTGTTTTTCCTTCATATAGGATAAGAGTCCATTTAAATTATTCATACAATTAACTTTCCTTAAAACCAAGAACTT
Organism: Rhizomys pruinosus; assembly: GCA_009823505.1. Classification (NCBI taxonomy): domain Eukaryota; kingdom Metazoa; phylum Chordata; class Mammalia; order Rodentia; family Spalacidae; genus Rhizomys; species Rhizomys pruinosus. The sequence goes on along the minus strand of VZQC01003106.1, from coordinate 8,267 downwards.
GATGTTTGCCTCCTCTTGCATTTTCTGGAGCAATATTGTACCACAGATAATTCTATCTAAACTGACTGCCTACCATAGTAGCATGGGCTATAGGAGTGCCTACTAAATATTTGATATGTGACTAGGATGTTAAGGAGTTGAAAATTTAATTTTGTCTAATTTTGAAGAATTTAAATTTAAAAGCTATATTTAGTCATACAGCACTTGAAACCTAGGTCTATTGAAGAACTGAGTTCTAATTTTACTTAAGTTGAATTAACTTACATTCTTATGTGCATCTCTTATCTACCATACTGAGCAGAGAAGACATGGACTTACATTCATCATAACAGAAAGTTCTACTGGACAGGTAAGTTCAAGATATCTTATGACTTTTCTAGAGTAAGACATAGATCATGTTCTCTGATAGCACTAGATCCTCAAGTAGTATGACAATGAATGCCTCATAATGAGTATTTACTGCTTGGTTAACAACCAAATAGGAGATCCTACTTTTTGAAGGGTCTATGGTTTCATTTCTGGCCTTTGAGTCATTATGAAGTGTTTTTCTAGCTCTTGTATTTTTTCTTGCTCAATTTTTATTCAATAATTACAGCTAGTTAAAACCTGTCCTAATTTTCACTGACATCTGATGGATGTAGATAGCTGATTAACACAGTAGAAACGAGAATAAAACCTTAGCAGATTGAGCATCTATGGTACATTTACTAAAACAGGTACTCCATTTTTTAATTAGAGTGCATAACTGAAAGTAATGTTTTAAGAAAATATAATATTTAGAGAAACTGAGAAACTAAAATATTTCTCAGTAAATTTCATATGTAATAGGTCAATTCATAGCAAAGTTCTAGTACTTTCCCATGCACAGTGATTAGAATGAAATCTTCCTATAGCTGTATGAGTTTTAGATTGTCTATATGCTTACATTTTCAAAAGAGCTTGGTTCAAGGCCACTGTTGACAGTCTGAATAGTCTGTTACTGCTCAACACACATGCTTTTTCTCTCTGAAGATCACTTAAATCTTTTCCTATATGGAGCAGGTAGTTTGAATAAAATGAGAAGAGACCTTGGTCCTGCTATAGCTGTATATACCAATATATCATCATGTGTTGTACACAGTAACATCTATACTCTCTACCATATCTTTTATAAAAGATGGAGTAAGGAGCTGAACAGAGACTTCACCAGTGAGGAATTAAAGATGGCTGAGAAACATCTTAAAAAACATTCAACCTCATTAATAATTAAGTAAATGCAAATTAAAACCACTCTAAGATATCATCTCACTCCATTAAGACTGGCTAAGATCAAGAAAACAAATGACATCAAATGCTGGAGAGGTTGTGGGGATAGGGGAACACTCATCCACTGCTGGTGGGAACGTAAACTTGTGCAATCATTATGGAAAGCAGTGTGGAGAACCCTTAAAAGACTCAAAATGAGACTACCACCTAACCCAGTCATACCACTCCTGGGTATATACCCCAAAGACCCATCCTACCACAAAGAGACATACACATCCATGTTTACTGCAGCTCTCTTCACAATAGCAAAGTGCTGGAACCAACCCAAATGCTCCTCAACAGAGGAGTGGACAACAAAAATGTGGTACATCGATACAATGGAGTATTATTCAGTGGTAAAGAAGGTTGGTATCATGAATTTTGCGGGTAAATTGATGGAGCTTGAAGCCATTATGCTAAGTAACACAGTTCCAGAAAAACAAATGGTGAATGGTTTCCCTCATTTGTGGATGCTAACAACAAATCCCCAGTTGAAAGGCAAGCTGAACAACATTGTTATATTTCTGTTTATCTGAAAGCAACTGTGTTGTTATAATATAAATCTCTCAGTGGGATCTAGAATCCACCCACCACTTATTTTCAGATTCTGTAATTACTGTATATGGGTGGAAATTATATACCCATATTTTAGAGTAATATAAAATTAATGGAAGAAAATGCAAATTCCTAAACATAAGAAAAAGACTGAGAGAGAGATGCAGGACAGTTATGGAGAATGGGTGATCTGGGGTGGGGTGGGGGGAAGAGAAAGGGGAATGTGCCTAAATTGAACTGAAAAATGATGTCTGAAATACACAAAACATCAATAAAAGCATAAAATAGAATAAATAAAAGTTAAAAAATAAAAGATAGAGGACTTTGGAAAAGTGATTATACTAGATCAGAGACGAGGCTAAAACAGTACAAGTTTATCAAAAGTAGGAGACTAGTTCATTATTTGAGTAGTTTAGCACAAGGACTCCAGAGTAAGGAATTCTGAATTTGAATCCCAGATTACTAGGAGTATGGCCATAGTCACTTAGTGCTTTTGTGTGTCTGTTTAGCCACTAGCAAAATAAGAATATTTGTAATAACTCATAATAAGACAATTAAAAGGCTTGTAGCAACTATCCAAATGATATGCATTATTGCCTTCCAGACTATGCTTGCAAAAGAAGTGGGAATATTTGATTACATAGAGAAGCTGCCACCTAAATATAAACAAGTAGGTTGTTTAATGCAGATTAGAGAAATCATATCACTTAAATAAGAGAGGAAAATGTCACTGAGATAATTTCTTCTGTGAGAATAATTCCATGCCTCCAGTTCATGTCTTCCAAGTGTCCTGTCAGCATAATTCTTTGCAGTGGAAAACCTTTCTGTTGAGTATTCCACTTAAGGATGCCTATTTTTGGCTTTTCTTTCAACTTTGTTCCCTGGATGAAGAATGAGCTGTAGATCTGGACTGCAGAACCTAACCTGCAGACACACAGCTGTCCCGTTGAGTTCAGAGAGAACAAAGACCAAGACAAAGATATGGATCATCCAGTGTGAATCCCTTTGTTCTTCTTAGTGGAGGTTTCATGAGCATACCAAAACTCATGGGAAAAGTATAAATCACTCTGGACCACCTTATGGAGCTTGATATGAGGCTCTAGCCAGCTTGTTATTCTAGTTCTTGTCCTATGTTCCATTTGGAAAGGTAAATTTCTGCTTTGCTACTTTGCCCCATGCATGCTTCTTCCATCCTCTTTTAGTTGGAGTTTTGGTCTTGACTTTTTGAAGTCAAAACCTGGCATGAGGCTTTTTTTCTGGGTAATAGTCAAGGCAAGACAGTAATTACTTGCCTATCTGGGCTTTTAAATATAGCCCATCTAAATTCCTAGTCATTTTTCTCCTATTCCCTATTATAACCTCTTGTGTTTCTTGAGTTGGATGCCTGTTCATTGCCTCAGGCAGGGATTTTTAAGCGCTCTTGCATCATGCTTTAGCAGAGGCATTTCCACTAGACCTGGCCCACCTCATTAAGAGAATATGGGCTGGTAGCCTTGCACTGCCTCATCTTACTATATATGACAGGCCCTGCACAGGACATCTGACCAGATACTTTCTCCATTGGAATCATTCATATTTTATTTTTTTCATTCAACTAATCTTTGCTATGTACTCACTCTGTTATTCTTGACATGTGAGATTCTAGAGAAAGCAAAATGGAGTCCTTACTTATGAAGTCCATTTGGCACATGATATAAACTTTCCCTCTCTGTTGCTTCATTTTAAGTTTTTTGCTACTGCTGCATACTTTCATAATGGATTTTATCTGTCTAAAATGACATTTAATAAGTGTAGAAGTTCCCTTTATTCATGAGGATATGTTTCAAGATTTTCCATGGATATCTGAAACTTTCTCTTAGGCATACATATTTGTGATAAAGTTGACTTTATATATTAGGTACAGTAGGTGATTGACAGTGACTGCTAAGGAATCTATCTATCTATCTATCTATCTATCTATCTATCTATCTATCATCTATCTATCATCTAGCATCTAGCATCTATCTATCTGTCGATCTATCATCTAATAAAATTTATGTAAATGTGATTTTTCAAAGTATTAATAACGTTATTTTTGTGATGATGAAACAATACTTATGTGATGCAGTTCATCAACATGAACAACACTGTATAAATATGTTAAATTAGAGTATCAAATTAGACTTCTGCAAAAGGATTATTTGAATACATACCACAGTCAAATCTGATAACTGAATGGAAATTCATACAGAGTAGGTACACTGGAAAAGAGATGATTCCTATGCTAGGGAAGGTAGAGTGGCAATAGCATGAAATGTAATTATGCTAATTAGAGTGGGTATAGCTTATGAAACTAGAAAGGAGACCAGAGGATAGGAATAGAGGTGTTGAGGAAGGGGGTGGGGAGGGCCATAGGATACATGGGAGGTGTAAGTGACCAAGGGGAGGCCAGGAGATGAGGACAAGCTGGAAAGTATCAGTAGAAGAATTTTTTCTGTGGAAATTAAAAAACAAAAATAGAATGTCATATAATTTAACATTTTAATATTTCTGGATGGTAAATAACTGAGTAGCACACTATAGAAATTGTGATTAAGGGGCTACTACACAGTTTTAAATTTCACTTCTTAATGGTCCTATATTATTTATAATGAAACATTTTATAACTGTAGCTATAACATCAAGCAGCTGTTAAATGTGGCAGCTACAAACAGTCTTCTGCCTGACTATATTCATTTCAAGTCCATGTGGTCTTCACATCACTCCACTCTCACAGGCAAAAGACAAAATGGTGAAGTAATAATCTATATTTAAAAAAATAAGGGGCTGGAGAGATGGCATAGTGGTTAAGAGTGCCAACCGCTCTTGCAGAGGACCCGGGTTCGATCCCCAGCACCCACATGGCAGCTGAGAACCATCTTTAACTCCAGTTCCAGGGGAATCTGGCATCCTCTTCTGACCTCTGTGGCATTGCACGACACGGGTGCACAGACCTGCATGCAGACAGTACATTCATACGCATACAAAATAAATAAAATAATTAAAAAAAGCTTTCTGTGTTATTTGCTATCAGGTGTTTTAATGGCCAATATTAAACAAATTCTGCATATCACACATGCAAAATAAAGTTTTACCCACTTGCCAAAAGTGAATCCTCATATTGTATGTTACAGGCAAGCCACTCATACTCCAGCTTCATCACAGTCAATATATATAATCTTATAAAATAGTCTATTTGGAATTGTTCCAGAAGCCATAGGGTTGGCATGTAAGCCCAGTGCCAGTTATGGGACACCTTCCCTTGAATTGTTAGTCAAGGGTATCCTGGAGTCAGCCCAAATAATACAGGTTATGACATTGCCTTTTGTTTTGCCCACCAGAACTTGATATAATCCTTATGCTGAAGATAACATACTTTTTGGCTACAAAACATGGTGAAATCAAGTTGGTTTCGACTGGAAAGTGGAAAGCTTCTTCCCTCCTGGGTAGCTTTCATACTACTGAGAGGTAGTATGCAGGATTTGGGGTAAAGGATCACCAACAGTTCTACCCAGGGTATGGACCCAGTGAGATATAATGACAGGCCTGGCAAGATCTTCCCATCTGTGTAATAGTAGTGCAAATGTTATAGGGGTAACCAACCAACCATCCAACCAACAACTGCTTTCTGATTGGATTTAAGGTTTGGTCCATGGGAGAAAAACACATACATTGTTAAATATGGCTAAAAATCCATCACCATACCAATCATAGGCCCCAAGAGTTACTACTATTATTTGGTAGATGGATATATTATAAAATCATCCTCTGATTTTTTTTTTTGCAGTGGACAATGGTTAATGTAAAAATTCACAACCAGTTATTGTGCAGAGAATAAATGTCTATGGACTTCTCAGCTATAAATAGGGCATCTCTGGCACATTCTCCTCCCAATGTTCAGGAAATATTGCAGAAAATGGGGTAGAAAGATCATAAGAGCCAGAGGTCAGGGAGAACCAAAGTGAAGCAATATCGTCTGGAGGTGACAAGATCACCGCACTCATGAACTCACAGAGCTGTGGTTGCCTGCAGAAGACACTGAAGTTTTAGCCAGTCAACATTCCAACATGGAAGGGGGAGGGCACCACAAGCCCCTAGCTGAGGAGCTATAAACAGTTGATGGTTGCTGGAACTGACATTCAAGTTTTCTTTAAGGCTGTGGAGCCTGGTAGATCAGCCATGCTCCACTGGGCATACATGGATATGCATATGGGCAGCAAACCGAACTCAATGCGTTGTAAAAATAAAAGATTGGAAATTGGGTGTGTGGATCTGTGGGAAATTAGAGAGAGGAGTTGGGAGTGAACATTATAAAAATCCACTGTATGCATGTATTAAATTTCTGCATAATTAAAAAATCTTATATTAAAAATAGTGAAGTCTACCTCTCCCAGAGATTCAGTTATGTGTTTTGTGGTGGAAGAAGCCCTGAACCATGAGGTATTCCACGTACTGCCAGAGTGAAGTTGACACAGACATAGTGACCATGGAAAAGACCAGGTGTGCTTGGAACAGCAGCTGACCCATAAGAGGGATGCTCAGCACCTTCAGTTCTGAAGTACAACCATGAGACTCAGCAACATTCAGGAGCAGCAGGAACATGGCAAGGGCACCAAAGACTTCTAGGCTGTCAAATCAGAAAAAAACTTTATGCCAAGATTAATATAAAATTACTAATGTCCAGGCTGGAGACATGGCTCAGTGTGTAAGAGCACTGGGTGTCCTTGCAGGGGGCTCAGGTTAGATTAACAGCACCTACATAGTAGATAACAATCATCCTAACCCCAATTCCATGGGATCTCATGGCCTCTTCTGACCTCCCTAGGCATTGCACAACATAGTACCTATGCATATTCTGGAAATACATTAATATACATAAAATTAGAAAAAAATATTAATATCTTCACGACAAAATTATAATTGAGAACAGAGAAAATGGCTAATGCTGATGAGGAGACCACCCAGAAAGCTGCATGTTTTCCACCTTCATATTGAGAGAAATCCAGGAATTCAGGATGAAGGCCGTGCTCACTGTAGGGAGGTTGTCAGGGAGAAATGGAGGCAACTGAACTTAAACTCCACCATCATTTTCTCAAAAGTAATCATTGTAGTCTTTAATCTCATATAAAATTTCCTTAAGATGTCTTAATTTTACTTAAAAATATTTCAGAAACTCTGACCCTTAGAAAGGAAAATCTTCCCCTGCTGATTTATTGTAGCTAGGATTTTAAAGACAATGAAAACTTCTTTCTGTAGACTTTTATGACGGACTGTACTAAATAAAGTTTTATTTTTATAGGCTATTGTGTTGCCTTGTTTAATTGATTTATGTGCACTGTAGAAGGCTTCATGTAATATAGTATACAGGTGTAACATTTATAATTGATAAAGTACCATGCTTGTGTTCATTCACATAACAAAGTTGGGCACCGGGCCATGGTTAAGAGCAGAAAACAATTTTATATGATTGCTTTTATGGGAAAATAAGATTTAAGTTACTTCTCTCAGGCTTAAAAGATCAGATTCAGTAAGTACCCAGTAATCAATGCATTGAAACTGCTGTGCAATGTCCTTCTGACACTCTATAAGCAATGGGGCAACATATGTTTGAAATATTTTTCAACTTATAACATTTCTGGGTATATTATTAGGTATTTAAAAAGGGAAATTTACTTATTTGAATTCTAAAATCTCCAACATGAGTCTTTGAGTCAATTGAAAGTATTAGCTGAACAGTTATTGTGAACTGTGTTGGAAAAGGAAGACCACATGGAAAAATGAAGGTATTCCACACTAACAAGGTAGAGAGGACATGGTATTAAAAAGCAAGAAGTAGTCAGGCGTGGTGGTGCATGCCTTTAATCCCAGCACTGGGAGGCAAAGACAGGCAGATCTCTGTGAGTTCAAGTCCAGCCTGGTCTACAAAATGAGTTCCAGGCTAGCTGGGGCTATAGGGAGACCCTGTCTCAAAAATTAAATAAAAAAATAGCAAGAAGTAATGTAGTCAGTAGAAGAGAAACATAATTAAAGCCTAAGGTTTAAGATAGTATAGGGTTAATTTAAATTGTCTTTCTAGGTCAGCTAACATGTATATTAGTTAGTTTGCATCTTAGAGGAAATATTGTGTGTTAGACTTCAGGTAGAAAAAATTCCCCACATCAATACCTCTAGTTCTCTCATTGGCTTTTATTCTGAAAGTCTAATGAAGGATCAAGGTAAAGATCACAGGTTGAATGACGATTCTTAATTCCCACCCCGCCCTCGGCTTATTTTTCTGTTTATTTTCACCTTCTAATTTAAGTCTACTGGTCTCCAAGGGCTTAGATGTGAAAAGTTCTCCCTCCCTATCTGTCTCCCAAGAGTGCTGGCTGGAGCCAGGCTTATGCCTGATTCTAATGAAGAATAGCTCT
>VZQC01003104.1:111904-131266 GCA_009823505.1 Rhizomys pruinosus | reverse complement strand
CAAATAATCTTTACTTAGCACCAGTAGTAGTGGCTCTTTTATCTTAGGGGTAATCCTAAGATACATCTAATAAGATGTAAGGCCTGCTCAGTAGGGGCCTCATGTATGCTTCTGTAGACATAACCATTAAAACTAGCTAGAGTCTGCTCTTTGTGGGTATATAAAGCCTCTGTTTTTCGCCAGAGCCCAAAGACATGTTAGACATTCATTTATTATAGTCTAAATATGTATTCCATATATTTACAGGTTGACGTGTTTACCTCCTTTTTTTATTTGCAATAGATTTGAGAGTTTTCTACTTATGCTGCGCCGTAATATCTCCCTGGTTTCCCACTCTAGATAATAATTGTCTCTGTGGTGTCCAGCCCTAACTTCTGTAAAACAGATTTACAGGGCTATCGTACACCGAAGGATCCAGAGGAATCTATGGTTGACTAGGTATTCTTGTTGTGTCGTAATAGAGAATATCAAAGCATCTCTCTCAGCAGTGAAGCTCCATCATAGAACAGGTGATCATTTAACACAAAAAGCCATAACTGGCCATAATGCAGAGAATAAGACTACAGTGTGTTTTCCCCTGAATAGGACACTCCTACATTCAACAAGTCTCTGCCAACAACAAAGCTAGGGCGCCATCTGTGAAACGACCATGGCAGAAAAAACTGTTAAGATCCAATGTGGTTAATCTCACAGGCTGTAACATGTTTGCAAGACAGGCTGGGAAGTTGCTCATATGGACTCACAGCAGTGATGACAGGATGCACAGTTCCCATACAAACTCAAACTAGGCAAAATCCCAATTTATAATTGGAGAAATGTGTAAAAAGCTACAAGTTTAACTGAAGAACCATTGGGAACTGACAATGATTTCTTTGCTCGTAGGGAGACGTTTTGGCTTCCTTTTACCATTGGTGTGAAATGAAGAGTTTAACCAGGCTCCAGTGTTGATGGATACCAAAGGGACTTGAGGAACACATAGACTTACATCCATAGGCCTTCTTAACAAATATCCAGACTATGTGACATCTAGAAGAGGTGTAGGAGAGTGGAGATAGACAGGGGGTTTTGTAACTTGGATCAAAATATATTGTGATCACAAAGTTCATTCCAAATTCCGATAATTTTTGGAATAACTTTCAGACAGCGGCTCAACCCACCGTGCCACGGCGCCCGCTGCGAGCTGCACGCGCGAGGTGCTGCGGACGTTCGCGAGCCGAGGCCCCGCGGCGATCACAAGGAGTTAAGGAGCAACCGGGAGCTCGAGAGGAGAGTTTCAAGAGTGCTCGGACCGAGTACTCAACCGAGCCACTTAGGAAGCTGAACAGAGTGGTGCGTAGGCGCACAGCGCCGAGGAGCGCCCCCGTGTCTTGCGCGCACGCTGGCACTCCTGCTGCCGCGACGGCGCGTCAGTCAGCGCCCGGCGCTACCTGCGGCGCAGCACCTCGCGTCGACGCCGTAAGCCCAAGAGAGACGCCCACGCGTACGGAGCGCGGGCCGGCCGTCCGCAGCGGCCATCGGCGGCTCTCGCAGCGCCGGACGACCACCAGGGCACGCCACCTTCCGTCGACGCGAGAGTCACTGCCGTTGCACTTGCAGCGTGCAGTGATTCTCTTTTTTGGCAACATCACATCGGATCACGGGAGCCGCACTTTCGCTCGCGCACGGACGTGTGTGCTGAAAGCCCCGCTATAGTGCATCTGACCTTCAATTCCAAGGGATTGATACCATCTTCTTACATCCCAGGCCTGCACAAAATTTCCGGCCCACCCATTTCGTAAATGAAGCATGAGAAACTTAGGGCATTCATTCTTTTCTGCTTCTGTGCGATTGTACTCTTTGGTGATTGCGTGAATCCTATTCTACTCACCGGCCCCCCTAGTTCTTACCTTTTTGTGGCACCACCATCCAAATTAGTGAAAGTAATGAAAGGGTTTTTTTTTTTTTTTTTTAATTTTGTTACTCCTTTTTTTTTTCACAAATGGTTTATGCTAGTTACAAGTACATAAAATCAGGGCATGAACATGATTTGATTAATTAAGTAGATTTTTCAATACTCTAATAAGGGAACAATTCCAAATTCTCACCATTTTGTTTCACACCCCCAAAAACCACTTCAAGGGCATTAAAAATCTCTCAACTATGCTCTCAGTTTTGTGCAAGTAACCCATGTTTCTTTTTATTTTTTTTTTTATTTTTTTTTTTTTTTGTCTTTTTGACGACAGGGTCTCCCGTAGCCCCAAGCTGTCCTGGACACTCACTCTGTTGACCAGGATGGGCTTGAATCACCAAAGACCACGGCCTCTGCCTCCCAAGTGCTCGGATAAAGGCGTGCTCCCACCACACCCGGCGCACCACACGTTTCTTTTAAAAAAGACTTGTGCACCTGCCCAGGCTCAAGTATATTTAAATCTAGCAAATAAAGCCCATTATTAGTTAGTTAGAATACTGGCAATATACTATTATGGCATCAACCATCAATTACAGTTAGCGATTTTCTGTAACAACCAAAAATGGATAATCTAATATTGAAACAACTCAAGCATTACTGAACAAAGTGCATTTATACAGTATTCAGTGCTGCTATTCAGTTTTCTAACTTTAAAACAGCCTATGATAACGGGCAGCAAAGAAGGTCCTGCAATTCGACGGCCTGCGCTGCGAACCGAGAGATGTAAGTATTGCATGAGACGAATCATAATATCTAAAACAGTTAAAGATTGTTCCTAAATAGATCGAGGGTCGAGACTAGGATGAAGGACCTATTACAGCTACAAACATACTTATGCAGAAGGTACAAACTTAATGACGTGCTTCTGCTTTCTAACTATGGTGCCACTAAAATGAGTCAAGTAAGAACAAGTCCTGTAATGATCCCAATCTCATTGGCCTCCATGATATGCTGAGGTAATCCAACAATATCATTCCATCTTCTGAGGAGGCCGAATTCCCATTAGCTGCAAGTCCAAAGCTAATATATCAGCAGTTCCCAAGTCACATGGAAGGCTCAAAGTAAAAATAAAAACAACAAGATGTATCTCATGTCTTTTGATGAACGTGACCTTTAAAACAGTGGCATCTACAGAGCATATGTGCCTTCTTTTAAGAATTGTAGACAGGCTAAACAATGGTGTTCTCTCTCTCTCTCTCTTTTTTTTTTTTTCTGTCTTTACTAAGATCTCAAGTTGTATGTCTGCTTTTCAGTTTTCCTCTGTCTTTTATTCTGAGTTTTGTTACTTTCCTTCTGGATGCTTACGGCCATACAAATAGCCCAGATAACCTTTTTTGAGGTCAGTTGAGGGTCTGATCCTTCGGGGTTCTCTTGGGTTTTTTTTGGGGGGGAGGGTAGGAGCTCCTTGCTTCTTTCAGCTCCTCATCCACCAGTTCCATCCACATGAAGACAAAATCAGGTCTTGTAGACCCGACTTCCTTTTTGAAGCATAAGCAGGCTTTCCCCTTTATAGACTGGACACCGGATGAAGTCCCATTATTGGCTCTCTAAGACCCCTCCCTGAAAACAGGTAGAATGTGGAACCCACCTCTGCAGGGCCTTTTCAGAGGATGCCCCAACTTATTCAATCCTCTAGGTTGGCCCTGAGGGGCAGGAACAGAAGTTTGTCCCCCAGGAGATGTTTAAAGAAGAAAAAACATTACCCCTGCCCTCCCTGCCAAAATATTGGTTATTGATAGATTCCGGGATACATAGGGCCACTGTCTTCCATTATGCACCCACCTGCAAGGCCACAAGGCTCCAGTGGATAGATCCAAACCCAGGGTAACATAGATGGCACATTGAGTCACAAAACCAAACCAAAAGACAGGAATGTGGGAAAAGGTTTTGTAGGGAGGAGGGGTTGTAGAGGGTTGGAGGGAGATAGAAAGATTGGGGATTACAGTAATTGGAATAAATTGTATATATGTATGATATTTTCAAAGAACAAGTTTATTTAATTAATAAATCAGGGTTGGTGAAATGGCTCAGCGGCTAAAGGCCCTGCCAGTAAGCCTGCTGATGAATTCAACCTCTGGGAGGGACACAGTGGTAGAAGGAGAGAACTCACTCCCACAAGCTGTCTTCTAAATTCGAGCATAGAACACACACATACACACATGTAAATACAGATACAACACATGAAGCAATACCCAATAAGAAGAAATAATGAATAAATAAAATGTGTTGCTTGTTTTATGAGACAGGGTCTCCCTGGCCCCAGCTGCGCCCTTGAACGCATTATGTAGACCAGGCTGGCCTCCATCACACAGAGATCTGCCTGCTTCTGCCTCCCAAGTGTAGGGATTAAAGGACCGCACCACCACAGCTGGCTCATAAGTGCCATTTTTTTGAAAATGTGAAGATACTGAAAAAATTACAGGTATGAGAGAAATATTAGTTCTTACTTTGAAGCTGTATCTTGGGAAAAAATGATAAAGCATGGATCCTGAGAATTACCTGAAGTTAGACTGAGTCACAGTTTCTGATCCTTTTATCACTGAACTTTACTGTTCCAATTCTTTGTAAAATGGGATACATCTTAAGCCCTTAAGAGTTGTTGTGAAACTTTCCAAAGCTATAACTAATATACATGCCTGCAATTTTGACCTTTAATTCCAATTCCACCTTCCTTATCTTCTTATTGATGGATAGGCTTCTTGTTTCTTTTTGACAGTGATCACACATCATAAGACAAAGTTTTAAAGTTAGTGGTGTAAACCTTTCACGTTCTTTTGAACTTCATAGCTCCATGATGATTACAGCTACCCATCTAGGCAGGTTCTTATTAGTACCACTACTCACTGTGTTAAGTGTTCAATTTGGTTTTGATGCTCCCAGTGTTCTCACATGTTCTCTCTCATTGTTCAGTGTTCCTGCTTACATTACTTCTCCAACAGTGGGAGATAAGGAACATTAAAGAAATATTTCTTCCCTTGCTTTCTCTTTCCTCTCTCCTTCATCATCTCTTCTCTTCCTCCCTTTCTTCTTCCTTCATTTTGTCTTTTAGTCTGTATTACTTGTGTTTTAAAATAATCTAGAGGATTATTACAGCTTAGACTACAAGAAAATATTTTTAAGAAACAAGTCCAGAATTTGAGATATTATTGGGGTCATATTTACACTACTGTAAACTGAGGAATCAACAAACATGCCATGAATTTGACAGTCTTGTTGGAATAAGAGGTGAAAGCATATACGAAGAGTTTATGCTACAGTAACCAGGCCTCTGATCTGTTCACTCTAGTCATACACTATAAAATTGTTTTGTGAAGAGATTTGGGAGCATTAATCTAATTTTCATTATTATGCTTTATAATTCTTTAGTTCTGTTTTAACCTTTGTGTTCCAATAAATTATCATGATGTAAAGTTATTCCATGAACAATTCAAGGTTGTTTTTCCTCATGACTACGACCGAAGCTGCAGGCTGGTGGAGCGGTGGCCTCAGGTTTACACTTGCTTTGATCTTCTGGAGGGACCCCGGTTTGGTTCTAGAACGCACATGGTTGGCTCACAAACCATCGTAAACTTTTGCTCAGACACCCTCTTCTGGCCTCCATCAGCACACACACTGTATACAAACACATTTATTTTTAAAAGAAAAAAGTTCTAACATAATTTTCATTCAGAGCTCCTGGAGATTTTACCTAGATGTTTCCCCTCCCCCTGCCAGGGACAAGGTAGATGCCTGAATATTCAAAATTAAAGATTCTTTTCTTTAATGAAAAATATTGACATCTTTGAATACCAATGTGAGCAGGGACCCATCTGAACTGAAGTCTTTCTTACCCAATGACAGGTTAAGAAAGGTGCTGCTTCTGCCGGGTGTGGTTGGCGCACGCCTTTATCCTATCACTTGGGAGGAGAGGCAGGTGGATCTCTGGAGTTCAAGGCCTGCCTGGTCTCAAATGATCCAGGCCAGCTGGGACTAAAGGGGAGACCTTGTCTCACAAAGACAAAAAAAAAAAAAAAAAACACCCAGAAAGTGCTGTTCCTTCCAATCGAAACCTGTGTGCTAGAGTCCATATACTACTTAAACCTCTCTAAAGCACTTTATAAGGATTTAATTCTATTTTCTTCAAATAGGCCACAATTTCTGATTTCCTTATATGCTTGCATTTGGATATATGAATCTAATAATGTGGTCACTCTGAAAATCAAATCTCTACCAAGGCCTTCATTTTGTTCTTATTTTTATTATTTCTGTGTGTATGGTAAAGATCAATATTCTCTAAATCGGCACCCTTCTCTTGGCTTGTAAAATCACCTTGTATTTCATACCTGACAGTTGTTGGTTTTGAAGGTCATAGTGTTCAATATCTAGCTTTCAAAAAAAGAAAAAAGGAAAACAAGAGGTGAAGTTTTTTTTTAAAAAAAAAAACAAAACTCCTTGGTTAGAAATCACTTCAGCCAAAGGGATGGGGCTTGTGAGTAACATATGGGTAGCTTCTTGGCCACATGCACCCTTTGTTGTTGTTGTTGTTGTTGTTGTTGCTGTTATAAAGCAATCAGTAGTCAAGGTCTGTCTGCCTGCAAGCTTTGTGTTGTACGTGTCCCGCCACCATGTGCCTTGCTCGTTCACCAGAGGACCAGGGAGGGGACCAATAGTTGCCACTGTTGTAAGTGAGATTGCCCCCATTAAACTCCAACTCCAAACCTCATCGTGGCGTTCCAGTTTTTCATGGATTCCCAGGTGTGCCGTTGTCTCTACTTAGGTTTTTGTTGGTCAGGTGGGGAGAGCGCGGAGATGATGTCATCTGTCCCTGTTGAGTATTTCACTTTTCCTGTGTTTTTTTCTTTTTTTATTCCCTTTAATTTCTTTCCCTCTGTGTCTGCCTGTACTGTCTGCCTGCCCGTTTGTGCCCCCGTGCCGTGCACTGCCCCGGAGGTCAGCCCGAGGTTGTCGGCTTTCCCTGGCAACTGGGTTTCCTGGAATTGGAGTTTTCATACGGTTCTCGGCCGCCCTGTCGGTGCTGGGGCTCGCACCCTTTGTCCTCTGTCCGCTCGGTCGGCGCCTTCTTCCCCGTCGGCCTACTCCCCGCCTGTGTTTTCCCTCCGGCCCCCTGGCTCTTTTTGTTTTCTTCTCTATTTTCAGTTTCTTTAGGATTCTCTGGTTCTTGGTGGTTCCTATGAATTTTCTTCTAGTTCATAAAAATGCTACTGTGCTTCTGTTGTGATTTGAATGATATTGAACTATAGATGGATTTAATATTAGGAATTTTATATTATTTACTATTATTTATTAAATATTATTTAACATTAAGTCTGTTAATATGTGGACATGGGAACACTTTATTTTTCCTTTTTCAGACTTCAGGGATGTTGTGCATTTCTCTATGTTCTCAGAATTATTTTCCTCTTTGTTAAACTTATATTCATAAACATTTTATGTTTTGATATTATTGTAAATGGTGATTTCTTCATTTATTTTTAGAATGTTGGCTGTCAGTATGTGAAAACGACTTATGTGTGGGTTGACTTTATTTCCTAAACTTTGCTAAATACATTTACTGATTTTTTAAATTATTTATTTATATGTCTCTTTATTTCAAATCTATACCATGTGCCCACCTTATCCCCCACCCACCAGCGCTCATGCCTTCTGCCAAAACATGCTTTTCATCTCTTTCTCAGCTTTCTTGATATTCTCCATGTGGAAGTTCACTGTTTCAGACAGTTCTTTGATGCCGTCCTTCTATTGTGATTGTTGGTGTTTTTGTTTGTTTTTGTTGTCCTTTCCAATATGCATCACTCCCAACTGCCTGGACAAAAGCTCAAGGGGACATGATGGGCTTGTCATTGTTGGTGTTCATAGAATTTACAGTTGGATGGAATAATTGTTTGGTTTTCTCCACTGGTATCTTGTATAGTATTTTCCAATACAATGGGAGCTAGTCTTCAGGAAGGAACCTTCCAAGTCAGTTCCAGCTCCATTGCTCTGTGTCTCATGCCTGAAGTATATCCTGTCTTTTGCAATAAGGTCTAACCTTCAAGTTATGGTAGGTAATCAAGGGCTGTGGCAACAGCATCTGTTATTTTAGGAGCCCCTTGGACTACCCTGGCCAATAGCTCAAAGGGAGGTTTCCCCTGCATTGGCACTGTGGTTTTTCTTATATAGCCTTCAGCTATTCACTTACAGTCATAATATATATGAGCGGTTTAAGTGAATCATATGATAGAAATATTTTTATAAGAGTTCTCTGCACTGATTTCCAGAATATTTGCTCCAGTTTGCAATCCCACCAGCAGTTAATGAGGGCTCCCTTTTCCCTATATCCTTCCCACATTTAGTGTCTTTTGTTCTCTTGATCTTAGCCATTCTAACAGGGGTAAGATGAAATTTTAAAGTAGTTTTGATTTGCATTTCCTTAATTGCTAAGGATGTTGAGCATTATTTAAGGCATTTCTTAGCAATTTTATCTATCTATTCTCTCTCTCTCTCTCTCTCTCTCTCTCTCTCTCTCTCTCTCTTTCCCTTTCTGTCTCTTTTTGAGAGCTTTCAGTTCAGATCCTAGCCCATTTTTAATTGGGTCATTTGTTTTCTTGATTTGTTTTCTGTGTTCTTTATATATTCTGAATGTTAATCTTCTGTCAGATGTAGCTGGGGAAGATTTTCTCCCATTCTGTGGGCTTCCTGTGCCCTTGTAGGGTACTTGTCTATGCTTTCTTCTAGCAGTTTCAGTGTTTCAGAATTCACATTTATATTTTTGATCCATTTGGAGTTGACTTGTCTTATATAACAATAATTACACTCATTTTATGAGAATCATAGATCTCATCACCAACCTCCAGAAACCTTTGTCCTTTGAGGAGGTTCACAAATCCACCTAGAATATGCCTGAATTGCTCAGTTTCACAGAAGGCTGAGGAGTAGATCCATCACTGGACCCTAACCTACATTAGGTTGACTTGATACTTTTGTTCAAAAATTGCTTCTTAGAATACAACGGACCACCCTGAATACTGAAAGGTAGAGTTTTAGCTAGCCCCTCTGCTCCTGCTATTGTTTTAGCTTGTGGGTTGTGTGGAACTGACATGTGCTTTATATGCTTCATGTTCTTTAGTTCTCAAAACACATCTCAATTTTTATGCTATATCTGAATTTATGATAATTATAATTAGTATAGTTCCTTCTTTATCACTTTTTTGTGTCATATAAATATATATGACCTATATATTTTTACAAATATATATTTTTATGAATATATATATATATATTTGGCCTTTTTTGAGACAGGGTCTCCCTTTAGTCCCAACTGGCCTGGAGCTGGCTCTATAGACCAGGCTGGCCTTGAACTCACAGAGATCCACCTGCCTCTTCCTCCTGAGTGCTGGGATTGAAGTCATGTGCCACCACACCCTGCTGGTGTCATATTTTTTAAAATAATAGGTGGATACATGGATATTTTTATAGGAATTGGATGTGTACATGGTAGTATAGCCACAGACTACATGGATATTTCAATGTTTTTCCTGTTAGTTCCTGAAAATTTAGTTAGTTACTTTTAGAGGGCCATTTTAATCACTGTAATTGTGGTAGAATACTTAAAAATGCATGAAATGTGATCCTTTAAAAATATTTTAATAAATACACTCAGTCATTTGGTTACTTTTGAATTGAGATTAATAACTGAGTGAGATGAATTGCATTTTTGACATTAAATGTGGGTCTCAATATTTTATCAGATATTTTAATAAATTTACCTTCAGAAAATTATATGCTTTCTCACTGATATCTGCTCTTATTGTCTTTACCAATAAGAGCAACTAATTAGTATATTAGTTGTGTTTGATAAGAGACTCCTAATACTAAAATAGACCTTTATGTTAAAATGTGCTGGAGAATATGTCTGGCATCTTCCCCAAAAGATGCATACGAGTGTTTGGGTAGAGACACAGATTGTGGAGCTTGAGCTATTAAATCTTCCATCATATCTGATTTACTTTCTAGTTTCTACTTTATGAAGACATAGTATTTCAGTACAATGAATCCAGTATTTGACAGCTCTGGTTAGACTTGTGATCATTCACTTGATGACCTAGTTTCTTTTTTCCAAGTAAAACTTGGTCTTATATTTTCATTTTACTTTAGACATAGCTCCTGGTTGAATTATAGATGGATTGTTTTTTTATGTTCATATTTATCCTTTTTTTACTTATTTTCAAATCCCCCAAAATTAAAAAACAGAGAAGCTAAAAATAATTTCTGAATCTTTAATATTTTCAATTTTTGTAATGACATAATTTTTAACGAGTATGTAATTTTTGAGACAAAATTCTGCTGATTTGCCAAGGGTATCCCCAGTCTAAAATCTTCCTGCCTCAGCCTTCCAAATAGCTAGTATTGCATACACACTCTGGAGTGCCCAAAGTATCCAGTCCATTTTAAAACAAAGCTTTGGTATTACTTTTACTCCATTTTATTCATCTTTCTGAACTATGTATATTGAAATCTTTCCTTCAGAGATGACTGTTAATCTCGATGTCTGGTCTTCTCTGCTTTTTCTATTTGCTTGCCACTGCCCCTCAGGGTTCCCTCCTGATTCTACGCCACAGTCACCAGCGTTAATCTTCAAATTTAGTGTGCATCAATAAAGACTCAACACTGCATAGAAATGAGATGCAATATTGTTTTGAATGTTCAGAATTCTTAACAATAGCCAGATTATATTTCTCTTCAGTGCTATAAGTCATTTCATAAACTTTCAACTCATCATTACAACTCTTGAAACCTTCATCTTGGGTTTGGTCCCAGAAATCTTTTTACCATGCTCTGAACATTTCTTTCTAAAGCACTATTCTGCCATCTTAATGCTTCCCTATAACTCTGGGCATTATAATAAAAATATATTTATATATGTTGTTCTTTTTGTTTAATATAATGCTGTTCCCCCCATGATCGCTCTTTCTGAAAATCATTGTCAGTATTTATGCCTACAGTATTTTCACTCTTACTATTTTGTCCCAATGATTAGTATTACTCACTTATTATATATAATATATAGTTTATGGGATTTAAATATTTATATTTTATATTGAGGGAATACCACCTGTCTCTGTTCTTAGTACACTACCAAGGAGTTCGTGAACATGTGCTTGTCTGTGTGCTCATAGAGACAGAGGATTGCAGGTAGCCCAAGACACAGACAGTCACTTTGGCTGTTTAACTATGTTGTTATGTTCTAACTCTGTGATTCATGAGAGTGTCTTAGAAACGTCCCTCTGCCACTCTGACCTGTCTTGTCTCACTTTCACTCAACATCCAGCATGTCCCATCATCATCTTCTTTAATCTCTTCCCTACTCAGCCAAATCAGAAATACTATCTTAAATGAAATTGCACATAGGCATCCATGAGAAATCCCTGGTGGTTTCATGATCACTGCCTCTTTTTCTTCTAAGCAATTTGAAATTCTCTCAAATTGTGGCTAATTTAGCAATAAGTTTTCAGTACAGTGGACATGGTAATATGTGTTAAAATATTAAACAAGCTTTCATTTTGATTATCAAGTTTGTTTTAGAGCAAAATGACTATAGAGATCCTCATGGTCAAGGCTCCTGTACAAGTCCAAATGTTTATTGCATGTGTTTTTGTTTTGTTTAATAGTCTACATCAGAAGAATAAATTGCTCTTGAAAATGGGCATTCATGGTCATGAAAATGACTCCTTCTGACTTTTAAATCATGAAACATTGTCCATAAAAGTAGGAAGCACATATTATGACTAATCTTTAGTATATCTCCCATTTCTCTGTTTGGAGAAAGATTTGAGAAATGAAATGGTGTGTCGGGCTCATTTCCCAACTAGATAATCATAATTTATAGGGGATGCTATTTGATAACAGCTTAAAGGATACATGAATGCCCTTAAGTATTAAACCATGTAAAGGGATTACAGTAGGTTTTTCCCAGTAATGGGCTGAGTTGTCCAAATCTGTAATTTGGTGGGGAGATGAAAGTGTGTATTATATATAGTACAGCATGAGAGATATGTTGACATTTAAATATATAGTATATGTGCTAAATGAAAAAAATGTTTTTCTAATATCTTTATGGATTTTTAAAAATCTATTATTTCAAAATATAAGTCAGGCACAGTGAGACAGTCCCTTATCATTTAATGGAAAGGATTAGGAGTCGATGTGAAAATGTTCTAAGCACATTTCTCACAGTTTGTTCTATTCTGGGAAATAAGTCCTGCAAGACAATTACTGAAAAAAGAAATTTCATGAATAAATGTTTGGAAAACATTGCACATAGTATGTCATACTACGTAAAATCAGATCATTCATTAACATATCAAAGACAGTATTTCACAACACATTTGTAGTCAACTTCCCTTAGAATTATATCAGAAGAAGATACTTCCCAATGATACAAAACAGTTTCCTCCATCCAAGAACCAATGTTCATGAATGCCAATTTGAAGAAGTATTACTTTTAAATGTCCTTAATTAAAATAAAATTTCATAAAGGAAAAAAAAGTGGGGTTGAAGTAAGAGCAGCTCTGCAATGGCCTTGGATACAGCACAGAGAAAAAGCAGGAGAGGACGCCGTGCTGCTGATCCTCAGATGCGGATTCCTGGGGCTGACTGTGGTCCATCCCACTTCACCACCCCCCTTGACTTTTCTCTCCTCTTATGCAAAGGAGCTAAAATAAACTCTCTCAATTTGTTGGGAAGATTATCCCCAGAAATTTAGCAGCCGTAAAATACGACAAAAATTCTTTGTCTTCCAAGTTATTTTATATTCACAATGCTGGGTGACCTCCATTTTTCAAGTAATTTGAGGTCTGTCTGAAATGACTGCGTGGAGTCCTGCTGTCCCTGCTTCTCTGAGGACCTGTCCAGCCTCCGGGCTCCTCAGGTGACATTGCTCCCTGCTTCTCAATGAAAACAGAACTTTCTGAAGGCCTCAGCATCCATCCGACTGCTCCTGAGTTTCCCTTATCTTCCTGGGTTTCCTTCCCTTCCTAGTGAGCTGGCGTTGTACTTTAGGAACAGGAGGCCTGCGTCCCTTTTCTCCAATATTTCTTTTCCCACTCTACAAATATTTCCATTGATTTTGTTTTCATTTTGAAGATTTTTTATTTACTTTGCTTATTAATGTTTACAAAAACCTAAAAGATACAGTAATATTCAAAAGAGTGATAAAAAGTTAAGTAAAACTCAGATTTCCTTATAAGGTAATCATCTCTTATGGAATTACATGTGGTTACTACCCATATAAGAACTTATTTAGCATTAAAAATGAGTTATATCTTGATATAAGGTTCAAAACTTACATGAATTCTATTATATATATATATAATATATAACAGATTATATATATATAATATATAATATATATATATATATATTATATATGTATATATATTATACTTACTCCTTAGTACACCTTTAAAAATTTGCCCTTGTTTTCTTTTCTGGAGTTTATGCTCACACATGGATATGTTTATACGCATTCATGTATGGATTATATGCTACCAACCCAATATGAGGGAAAACATGTGTTTTTGTTTACTTGATTGACCTCATTTAATATTACACTTTCTAGACTCATCCATTTTCCTGCAGATTTTGTTATTTCATTGTTTTAGAGCTGAATAATATTCTGTTTTATATATACCCATTATCCATTAATCTATTAATGTATAGCTAGATTGGCTCTAGTTCCTTAATATAGTGAATAGTTGCCATATTCACCATAGAAATTTTATCTGCGTTTGATTATTACTACTAATACACAAGCATTCCAGTTGTTATTAAAAAATAATGACAAAAAGTACTATAAACAAACAACAGCACGTGCTGACCTGGATTCTGTTCCCTTCAGCTCCCATCATTATCTCTCTTTCTCTCTCCCTTCCAATCACTGTAAGGAATATATCAGAAATCTAATTTTATCTCGTATAGTATAATTTACTCTTAAATTGATTTTCAAACAACCACCCAAAAGTTAGTTGAAGTGTCTTGGTCCTGAGATTATCATAAGACATCTAGTACAGTCACCAGAACATGTGCACAGGATTCTCTAAATGGCGTAAAGTGAACAAATCAAGGCAGTTTCCCACTCAGCTTATACCTGCCTTGGCCTTGTTAGTGCTGGGAATTCCATATCCACACCACCAGGCCTGATTCATATTGCTTTTTTAAAGCTAATTTCCCCCCGCTGTGCTCCATTTTGGAAATCCAAAAAGACCTGAGTCTCAACACTTCAGTGTGTATTGTCTTCTTGTAGCTTCCTGATGGGCCACATACAAAATTGATATTTCTTAGTGATTTATGAATATTCATTGCTCCAAGGACATCTAATAATTTTACTTTAACCAAGTCTTTTCTTCACAGAAATCATCCATAAATTTATTCACTCTTCCATTCAAATCCTAATTTAAGAAACTCTTTTACCAACTTCAATACTTCTCACACTATTAATGAGGTACATTTAAAAAGCACATAAGTTCAGAATTAAGGTTCAAAATTTATCCTAAAAGTGTTAATTTTGTTCCTATTCAGAACCCCATAAATATCAAGAGATAATTCTCCCATTGTACTTTAAAAGGACTCACTGAATTTGAAATGAAAATTATTTTAATTACAATGACAGAAAAATCAATACATTTCCTCCCAGAAGTTTTTTTCTAAATGAGCTCATTCAAGAAGTGAAATTGTATTGGGCATAACTTATATGCACATTACACACTTTTGTATGTAAATGGTACCTGCAGATCATAATGATAGCAGGTTTTATAAGCAATATTTAAAAGCAAACTCTCTTGTCTCTGTGCGAATAGTTCTTACTATACACAGAGTTTTAGATTTCTGCATACTGTCTTTCTGGTCTTTATATGTGCTTTGTCTTTTTTCCTTCTTTTGTGGTAATTCTCTCTTTTTTCGTTAATTCTGTATCTAAAACACTTACCTGCAAATTTAGATGTTGAAATGGTAAAATAGAAATTGTTGAACACTTAGCTAAAACTACCTTTATATTTTGGAAAATGTTCCTGATTTCACTCAAGTAAAATTTCAGCACCTTTTCAGAGTATTTTTAAAGTACATTTAAAATAATTATTTTGTTTAATTCCAACCTAAAAGATACTAGAAATATACTATGTATACTACAAATTGAAAAATGCATATCTTTGGTTATGTAAATAATGCATAAAATTGTTTGATAAGGAAAGTGGAATTTTACAATCTATCTCAAAATAAATTTCATGATCTTATTTTTCTAAAAGTACTAAATGGCATGAATCTAAGCCTTTAGGCTATATAAAATCCATTTAAATTTGGATTTAGTGTAGATTTTCTGTATTTTATAAATATCATTTCTTTATTGTAATTTGTTAACATGTTTCAGGTGATGGTGAACCATGGTGCTCCCCTCATTTGTACACATTTGGAGGATTGTTGGTGAGCTTCATTTCAATGTATTCCCACAGATAATTGATAGTCATTTCTGTAATTCTAAAAAGGTAGCTTTGTGACAGTAAAAGGTACTTTTTAGATAAGTCCAGTAATGTATCTGCAATGAAGTTTTTGTTGGGCATTATTAAAATAAGGGATTTTATTGGAAAATTCTGGAAAACAAAATACTTTCATGAAATGTCTATACCCTTAAATCACTGTTAGACATAAACTGCACAATGCTCTGTATATAAAATTTGCTTATAATTGATCAATACATAAACTTGATGTGAATACCATCATAAATCCTTGAGCTTTCAAGCTGTATTGTCATTAGAACATCACTCATGTTTTAAAGGTCATTTTGAATTATAATAAATTTTCTCACTCATGCTTTTTCACATTCTCAATGCGTGCTATTTCCAAATTTATATTTTTAAAGAAAAAGTCACAAAATTATAGCAATTTTCTCAGACAAGATTTGCATTGAAAAAAACATTTGCTCCAGCATTTACCTCTCCCCCAAATAAGACTGAAAATTGTTCTTTGGAATCTCAAATATTTTTATTTTTTTATTTATTTTATTTTATTTTTTTTTTTGGTCTTTTTGGACAGGGTCTCTCTGTCCTGGAACTCAGTCTGTAAACCAGGCTGGCCTTGAACTCAAAAAGATCCACCTGCCTCTGCCTCCCAAGTGCTATGATTAAAGGCGTGCCCCACCACCACTCCCGGTTATATTTTTTAATTTAACATTTTTAAACATATATTTAATTGAATTTTCATGCATTCCATACAATAGATCTTAATCAAATTTCAAATATTTTAATAATTTGTTTGAATTTTATGGTAATTTATTTTTCATGAAATTTATATTTGTCTACATAACTATGTTATTTAGTAATTTTGATAAATTGTGCAGCCTTGGTAACAACATACAAGACATAGATGTAGGAAAAGACTTTCTTTCTTTAATAAAATATGTTTATTGCTGTTTTGTGTGGTTCATTTATCCTTTCCCAGTCCAATTTAGACACACTCCCTTTCCATGCCTCCCACTCCACACCAGTTCATGCATTCTGCCATACATAACTTGCATCTTTTTCTCAGTCTTTTTAAAGTTTTTCTCTGTGAGGTTTATTGTTTGGGCAGAAGTTAACTGTTTCAGTCAGTTCTTTGATCCAGTCTTTTTGTCCTTTGTTGTTCCCTCCCATTTGTATTGCTCCAAAGTATGCCTATACATACATCACATATATACCAAAATTATGACCTTTGAAAATAAACTGTGTGCTAATTCCAAAATATGTTTAGAGGTTCACATTTTCCCTTTAATTTTATATTACTCTAATATATGAATGCATACCCTCCATACATATACTACAATTACAGAGTCTGAAAATAAGTGGTCAGTTAATTCTAGAGCCCATTAAGGAATTCACATTATATCAGCATAGTTGCCTTCGGATGAAAAGAAATACAACATTAGCTTTTCTCAGCTAACCTTTCAACTAGGGATTTGGTGCTAGCATCCACAAATGAGAGATACCATTTGTCGTTTGCTTTTCTGGGACTGTGTTACTTCACTTAGCATAATGGCTTCGAGTTCCATCCATTTACCTGCAAAGTTCATGATGTCATCTTTCTTTACCACTGCACAGAATTCCATTGTGTAGATGTACCACATTTTTGTGAACCACTCATCACTTGAGGGACACTTGGGTTGCTTCCAGCTCTTTGTTATTGTGAAGAGAGCTGCAATAAACACAGATGTGCATGTATCTCTGCAATAGGATGAGTCTTGTGGGTATATACCCAGGAGTGGTATAACAGGGTCAGGGGGTAGGCTCATTTTCAGTTTCTTGAGAGTTCTCCAACCTGCTTTTCATAGGGTTTGCATGAGTTTGCATTCCCACCGGCAGTGGATGAGTGTTCCACTTCTCTCACAACAGCTCCAGCATTTGGTATCCTTTGTATTCTGGATAACAGCTAGTCTTACTGGAGTAAGATGAAATCTTAAGGTGGTTTTAATTTGCATTTCCTTAATTATTAGCGATGTTGAGCACTATTTAAGATGTTTCTCAGCCATATCTATTTCCTCACTTGTGAAGTCCCAGTTTAGCTCTTTACTCCATCTTTTGAGTGAGTCATTTGTTTTCTTCTTTGTTTTTTGAGAAGTTTATATATTCTGGAAGTTAATGATCTGTCAGAAGTGTCAGCAGTGAAGGTTTCTTCCCAATCTGTGGGTTTTCTCTTCATTTCTTTGATTGTTTCATTTGCTGTACAGAAGCTCTTGAGTTTAATGAGGTCCCATTTGTTAATTGTTGACCTTATTGTTTGCACAGCTGCTGTCTGATTTAGAAAGTCTTTTCCTATGCCTATGTCTTGTAGGTTACTTCCAACATTTTCTTCTATCATTTTCAGAGTTTCAGGTTTCACATTTAGATCTTTGCTCCATTTGGAGTTGATTTTTGTACATGATGAGAGGTAAGGATTTAGTTTTATTCTTCTACAATGGTGATCCAGTTATGCCAACACCATTTGCTGAAGATGCTGTCTTTCCTCCATTGAGTCTTCTTGGCCCTTTTGTTGAATATGAGGTTGCTGAAATTGGATGTACTCAGTTTTGGTTCCTCAATTTTGTTCCATTGATCTACAGGCCTCTTTTTGTGCCAATACCAGGCTATTTTTATGACTATAGCCCTGTATAAGTTTGAAGTCTGGTAGGGCAATCCCCCCTGTATTGCTCTTTTGCTCAGGGTTGCTTTGGGTATCTAGGGTGTTTTGTTTCTCCATATGAACTTTAGGATTTTTTTTTCTAGGTCTGTGAAGAAGCTCATGGGGATTCTAATTGGGATTGCATTGAATCTTCTATATTACCTTGGGTAGGATGGTCATTTTTACTATATTGATTCTTTCAATCCATGAGTATGGGAGGTTTTTCCATTTTCTAGTATGTTCCTCAATCTCCTTCTTGAGGGACTTAAAATAGTCTTTGTATTTGGTTCTGAATAGAGAATAATCCATTTCAGAGTTCTTATGTCTATTAGTCAATTAAAGAAGGCAGTTTTACCGGTTTTATAAGAGATTACCTCTATAATAGTTGTCTCCAATTTACAGTTGGAGAACGACCTCATCATCATCATATTTCTCCTTGTTCTATGGGGGGAGGTAAGAAAGTCTCTCATATTAAAACCTTTGTGGCACCTAGAAGGTGAGTTTTGTTAGGACTCATTATAAATAGCTGTTACAAGTAGAATCCACAGAGGAGTTTGATGTTTGTAGCAATCTGAGGTTTTCTTCCTTTCAATGTTCAGACTAAAGTCTCCTTAAGCTATGCACTTAAGCAAAATATATTAATACAGGAGCTCTGACATCAGCAATGGATTATTCTACCAAGGAGATGTTGGCCAGGGAATCCAAGCCCCCACAAAAGGTAAAGGCTCCTTGCCTCTAAACTGGGATACCTTCAGGAAGACAGGCGATAGGGCCCTGCTGTTGAAGACCTGACATTAACATGGGAAAGTGTATTGAGACCACACATGCAAGTGTACAGATGGTCTCTGGAATACCAGAGAGTGTACCAAAGGCCACTAAACCAATAATGCAAATATGGGTCTCCTTGAGTCAAGCAAGACTCCTCCGTCAGCACCAGCTACACCTCACCTGGAAATACTGTGCAGCAGAGGCAGCCATATGCCTGTATATCCCAAATCTAATTGGCTACTGGCTCTCTCCTTGGAGGAATAACCCACAGCTGATGCCACAAGTTTACATCCTCTAGTGATTAGGAGATATTATAAGCCACAGTAAGACCCTGTCATATTTAACAGAAAAAACATAATTCATGGATTAATATACCATCCAAACATCTGTGTCTATACCAAAGTAACCTACCATAACTATTAGTACTGTTTAAATACCATATATCTAATTGCTTGTGCTTCATTAGTAGGATCGAAAGGTTATTCCTG
>VZQC01003104.1:11612-110831 GCA_009823505.1 Rhizomys pruinosus | reverse complement strand
CCCATCCCCCCACCCTACCAGACCTCATGCATTCTGCCAAACTGTATATGGGTGGAAAGTATGTATTAATATTTTAGAGTAATATAAAATTAAAGGAGGAAAATGTGAATTCCAAAGATAAAAAAAAAAAAAAGACTGAGAGAAATATGCAGGATAGTTATGGCAGAGTGCATGACCTGAGGTGGAGTGGGGGGAAGGGAAAGGAGAATACGTCTAAACTGAACTGAGAAATGATGTCTGAAATATACAAAACATCAATAAAAGCATTATTAAAAATAAATTGTGCAGCCATTCCTATAAGCATAGGATAGAGCCATAATGTACCCTACACAATCCCCAAAACCTGGCCCACCGCTAATGTACTTTCTGTCTGCCCAAGTGTCATTTCTGCTCACTCACTGTATTATCAGCCAGTGCTATGTGCTCTTAGTTTCTGGACCACAGAGTCTTGCAGGGCCGTTGATGATGTAGCAGATCATGATGCTTCCTTTTCGTACATGCCACCTTTGATCAACTCACAACTGGGTGAGCAATTAGGCTTTTCCTGCTGTTTGGCCACTGAACACAGCTACTGTGAAAATCCAAGGACATGTTTTTATGTGGATATTTGCACCCATTTTCCCAGGATAAGCATAGAGTTGATTAATTATATGACCTTTTATGCTTAGGATTTTTAGAAACTGGAAAGCTTGTTGCTTTGTGTTCATGCCAGCCAGTTCTGTCGGTTTCAGTTGCTCCCATGCTCACCAGCACCTGCTCCTGATAAGCGCTCTTGACCTTTGTATGTGCTCATTGGTAATTCATGTATCCTTTTTGGAATAATGCCTATGTAATTCCTTTCTCCTTTCTGAGTTATTTCTTCTTTTCTTGTTGAATGTGTTATTTCTGATAGATATTTATCACATGTAATTCTTTTACATATTTATTGGATTGGAATGTAATTTCTGCCATTCCGTGATGTTTTAAAGCATAAAATTTAAAATTTCAATGAAGAAAATTTGTTGGTTATTTTCTAACCTACTAATGATTTTCCTAAAAGAAATCTAAGAACTTGCTCACTAGCCCAAATCTCAAAAATTTCTCCTGTCTTTTCTGTTCAATATATTAATTATTACATTTATATCTGTGATGAAATTTTAGTTGACTTTCATTTATGCTTTAAAGAAGAGGTTTACATTTACATATGGAGGCTTATTTCTTCCCATTTAATTCCCTTGGCAGTTTTGTAAAAAAACGTGCTGTTTGTTAATATAAAGGTTTATTGCTGGGTTCTCAGTTACATTCCATTAATTCTTAAGTTTCTACTGATGCCAATATCATATTACTTGTAGCTTTTCAATAAGACTTCAAACAGAAATATTTCTTCAAAGTTTCTATCATTAAGCTAATTTGGCCAGTTATATTTATATGTAAATTTTAAGACCTGCTTTGAAAAAAATCAGATTTTCATAGCACGTGCAATTAAAAAAGACCATAATATTCCATTTATTCATACTTCTTTACTTAAAATTTTAGGATTTATTGTATTTTTATGTATATAATTATTATACCTATCTTAAAGTAATTCTTTACTATTTTATTCTTCTCAAATATATTTTAAAAAGATTTAGTTTCTTACTTTTGCTTTATTCATTTCAAATGAAAAGAAATAAAATCTACTTGTGTGTGAGAAAAGAGGGAGGCAGAGAGACCCAGACAGAGATCCCAGTAGGGAAAGAGTTTGTCCTGCAATCCCATTGGCCTGAGTTTAACCCCAGGGCATGTTAACACACATTTATAAGCCCAGTGCTGGGGAGGTGGAGCCAGGAGAAGCCATGACTCTCACTGGCCAGGCAGTCCAGCCTAATTAGCTCCAGACCGCTGAGAATTTAGACAGCATTCCTGAAGGTGACATCTGACATTGTCCTCTGGTCTGCACAAGCACATACACACATACATGTACATCAATGTATAAAAATTTTACAATTCAGAAGAGATTAGTTAAGCAAGACAGCTGCCGGGGAAGACCATAAGGATCCGTGTAAATTGAAGACCTCTGTGTGTCAAATCTCCCAAAGCTATTAATATCAGACTCTCTTCTGATGTTAATAACACAATACCATGGTAAAGATGAGTTAAAAAGAAAAGGATTCAATTATGAACTCTCCACCCTGATGACTTTATCTTCTTTTTTTTTTATTGATGCTTTGTGTATTTCATACATCATTTTCTAATTCAGTTCAGGCATATATCCCCTTCCCTTCCCCCCACCCCACCCCTACCCATCCCAGATCATGCATTCTGCCGTAAGTTTTCTGCATCTTTCTCTGCTTTTTTGTTTTGTTTTGTTTTCATTTTTTTTAACAATAAGTGATAATTTGTGAGTACAAGCATCCTTCATGTAAAACCAATTTGCAAGCAGTTGTGCCCAAACCCACACAGCTCATGGGTCCCACCATCCTGAAAGGGGGGGCTTGTATGTTCAATCAAGTTGATCAAATGAGTGTCCAGTCTATATTGTTGTAGTTTCACCATTAACCCCAATCGAAGCCCTTACATTCTACCACGCCCCCTCTTCCGCAGATTGTTCCCTAGGCTTAGAAAAGGGGCACAGGTGGATGAGAAGCAAAACACTCTACTTTCTCTGGAGCTGATGTCTTGGTCTCTAGTCAGTTCTGGCTGTTTTCTTTCATGGGCTGCCAGCTTGTCCAGGCATAACCTTTCGATCCTACTAATGAAGCACATGCAATTAGATATTTAGGTATTTAAACAGTATAATATATAGCCTTTCGATCCTACTAATGAAGCACACACAATTAGATATATAGGTATTTAAACAGTACTAATTGTTATGGTAGGTTACTTTGGTATAGACACAGATGTTTGGATGGTATGTCAATTCGTGATCTACATTTTCTTCTGTCAAGTATGGCAGGGTCTTCGTGTGGTTTTTAACATCTCCTAACCATTAGAGGATGTAAGCTTGTGACATCAGCCGTGGGTTATTCCTCCAAGAAGAGAGCCAATAGCCAATTAGATTTGGGATATACAGACATATGGCTGCCACTTTATCTTCTAATACTAATCCTTTCACAGAGGTCTCACCTTTTAACACCATAGTCAAATTAAATCCCCCCTCTCTTCTTTCTTCCTCATCTTTTTTTTCCCCCCAGTGGAGACTCAACTATTGCTTGTATTTCTCCTGCTCATTTGGAAATAACAAAATATCTCCTTTAAGGACCAGACTGACTGCATTTCTTTGCTTCCTGTATTCCATGTTGCAAATACTGTTTTTCTCTTGTAGTACAAAGGCATCCATAAAACCTGTAAATGTGGCCTGGAGAGATGGCCTAGCAGTTAAGAGCACCGACCGCTCTTGCAGAGGACCCTG
Organism: Rhizomys pruinosus; assembly: GCA_009823505.1. Lineage (NCBI taxonomy): Eukaryota > Metazoa > Chordata > Mammalia > Rodentia > Spalacidae > Rhizomys > Rhizomys pruinosus. The sequence continues at coordinate 107,461 of VZQC01003104.1, read as the reverse complement.
GTTCTGGTTCGAGCCCCAGTACCCACATGACAGCTGAGAGCTGTCTTTGACTCCAGTTCCAGGGAAATCTGACACCCTCTTCTGACCTCCTTGGCATTGCACAACACGGGTGCACAGACCTACATGCAGACAGTACATTCATACACATACAAAAATAAATTAAAAAAAACTTGTAAATGAGTAAGCATGAGCAGTCCACTATGACCTTATTTGTTAAAAAAAATAAAAACCTAAAAAGTAGTAGCCTGTGACACCCAGTTTGCTGCCACTTTCTTACACTCAGTCATTTTTGTTACTGTTGATGCTTTTGTGGAATAAATAGAAATTATTTATTAGATTTTCCACATGATTCTCCTTTAAAACTCATAATTGACCTATGGCTTAAAAACAAAAGGAAGAGAGAGCCATTTTCCTTTCAGTGCTGGGAATTCAACCCAGATCTACATGCTATTTTGATCTCTGGCTCATTTAAATTATGATGTTGAAAGAACACTATCTATTCAAAGTGGCTCTCTTTGATCCTATTCTAACAAGAATAATTTTTTAGAATGTAAAATCTTGTTAGCATCATTTGTAGTGTATAAACACTAAGGACAGCCCAGAAGAGAGTGGGCTGGTGAGATGGCTTAGCTACTAGAGGTTAAATACTGGATGGAGTAGTGCCCATCTGAAATTTGAGCTTCAGTAGGTTAGTGCAGGATTTCTAGAGCAAACTGCCCAGGTGGACAAGCCATTTCTGGGTTTGGCTGAAAGAGACGCACATGGATACATACAAGTGCATGCAGAACACACACACACACACACACACACACACGCATGAAAAAGATGAAAAAAGTTATTATTAGCAAACACTTTCTTAATGTAGAATATTCCAAGAAGAGACTAAAAGACCAAACTCCCCAGGCAGTAAGAAGAACTCCTGTGGGTTAAAGTAAATCAGCACCCTGAGACATACATATCTTCAGACATAGCTTAGCATATTAAGAAAATAGTTATAGTCAATGAAATTACAGAAGACATTAAATTATGAAACACAAAATGAGGAATAATCTGACTGTTTCCTTTGATTTTTATTCATAATGATCCCCTAAAATGTCTAAATTGTGTTTCTAGGAATTAACTCTCCTTAAGACAATGATGCATTCTTGATCAATACACAGTTAAAATTTATCAACAACTTCTTTTACTTATTCTCATTGTTATGAAAATGTACAGTACTGTATCGTAGGTGACTGGCACATCACCTACAAGAGGGTATGTGCTAAACTAGTTACAGAGTCAAAATATATGTTTGGTTGAATGTAAGTATATAGTCAGGGCTACAATATGATGTATCCACACTGTCTGGTCAGCCTCAATAAATTCTACCAGGTAAGCAAAGCAAATTCTAAATATGGGTCAAGTAAGAAGCAGCAAAGAAAACAGTTGAAAGGTATAGCAGGAGGGAAGGAATAGAGAATATTCATGGAGCCAGAGAACAGTGACATTTCAAATCAAATTTATTTATAATTATGAATTCCTTAATTTAGACCTACATAGAGAAGATGTCACTATTCTAACATTGGGGATGATGGACCTACTGACAGTTATTATGAATAAAGCACTCCATGTGAAAATAGCTTGCAAGGTGTGGTGGGCCACAACTTTAATCCCAGCACACAGGAGGCATAGGCAAGTTGATCTCTATTAGCTCAAGGCCAGCCTGGGTCACATAGTGAGGCTCCAGGCCGCTACTACAAGGGGAGCCCTGTCTCAAAAAGACCAAAAAAAAAAAAAAAAAAAAAAAAAAAGGAAAAAGAAAAATACCTGCTTTATTTTGATAGGATTTGATTTTGCTCATTAATTTATAAAATCAGAGTAAAACATTGTATAAATTAAATCATACCATAAACTTCTAAAGTAAGTAAGCAGCACTTACTTAAACATAGTTCTCATTTTGGTAACTGATGTTTTCAGGTTACAGTAAAGACAGCAGGAGGACTGTTTTCCTTGTTTAAACCTTCTCTGTGTCATCAGTGGAAGCTCGGGATTCTGAGCTCACTCTCTAATGCCAATAACTTTTACCCTCCCCACCATCTTTTTGAGAAGTTTGACCACAAACTTTGATACAGAGGGAGGCCTACAATCTTGGCACATTCCTGGTGTAGTTTGGTACTGAGAAAACAGGGACCAGGAGAAACCCCAAGTCAGACAATTACAGGTAGCCCTCATCTGACTTACAGATTTCTAATAAGTCAAAATTTTACTTAAAACATAAACAAAACTGCTGGTTCATATCTTCTTACCTATAAGAGTTTATAATTCAGTTTTTAACAATGAATTAATATATAAATTAATAACTTTTAAGAGGGCCATTTATTATATTTTTCCACTCACAGTGTGATACAGAAATTTTTCTTTAAAAAAAGAAAAAGAAATCCTTATTTGGAACACAAAGAAATAATGAATATTTTGTTTTCCTAGAACTAACATTCAATTATTTAGCAACAATATAAGAATACTTATGATTTTACCAAAGAGGTTTCAGAAAAACTAATACACAAAGTGATTATTCAGTGTTTAATTTGTATACTTTTCATTTGGTGAATCATTCAGACTCTTTGCTTCTCTCTCTTAATCTGAATTGTCTTCTTTATACCATTTGTTGTTACTCCTAGAGAAATGAATTAAAGAAGCAAAATTAGAAAGAAACCTAAAAACCAACAGAGCCTAACATTATTATCCAAGAGGAAAGCGCTAGGATAGCTCTTATGCCTCCAGGGGACCAATACGTGGGACATTTTGTTTCCTATATTAGGCTAATATCTACCTGTAAAGTAGATGTGGCCATCTAATATCTGTGTAAGAAAAAGTAGATTTGGGGCTGGAGCGATGGCCTAGCGGTTAAGAGCGCCGACCGCTCTTGCAGAGGACCCGGGTTCGATCCCCAGCACCCACATGGCGGCCGAGAGCCGTCTGAAACTCCAGTTCCAGGAGAACTCCAGTTCCAGGGGAATCCGAGACCCTCTTCTGAACTCCGGTGGGATCTTCGCTGCCCTCTACATTTCCTACCAAATGTATTATTCTTGTATTTCCCAGGAGACCTTTCCATCTGGTTGTTAAAAGTGACCATTAAAATGACTTGCCCATTGTCCTACTTGAAGGTAACTGTTTTTTTTTTTTTTTTTTTGGCAGGGGGGGGAAAAAACTATTTTCTTTTTTTTTTTTATTTTTATTTTTTCGTTATGTGTTCATTACTGTCTGCATGCAGGTTTGTGCACTTGTCGTGCAATGCGCGGAGTTCAGAAGAGGGTCTCGGATTCCCCTGGAACTGGAGTCTCCTGGAAAATGGAGTTTCGACGGCCTCGGCCGCCGTGGGTGCTGGGGATCGAACCGGGTCTCTGCAAGAGCGGTCGGCGTCTTAACGCTAGCATCGCTCCAGCCCCAATCTACTTTTTCTTACACAGATATTAGATGGCCACATCTACTTTACAGGTAGATATTAGCCTAATATAGGAAACAAAATGTCCCACGTATTGGTCCCCTGGAGGCATAAGAGCTATCCTAGCGCTTTCCTCTTGGATAATAATGTTAGGCTCTGTTGGTTTTTAGGTTTCTTTCTAATTTTGCTTCTTTAATTCATTTCTCTAGGAGTAACAACAAATGGTATAAAGAAGACAATTCAGATTAAGAGAGAGAAGCAAAGAGTCTGAATGATTCACCAAATGAAAAGTATACAAATTAAACACTGAATAATCACTTTGTGTATTAGTTTTTCTGAAACCTCTTTGGTAAAATCATAAGTATTCTTATATTGTTGCTAAATAATTGAATGTTAGTTCTAGGAAAACAAAATATTCATTATTTCTTTGTGTTCCAAATAGGATTTCTTTTTCTTTTTTTAAAAAATTTGTATACATTGGTTGGAAATATATGTAAATGCTCTTAAAAGTTATTAATTTATATTAATTCATTGTTAAAACTGAATTATAAACTCTTATAGGTAAGAAGATATGAACCAGCAGTTTTGTTTATGTTTTAAGTAAAATTTTGACTTATTAGAAATCTGTAAGTCAGATGAGGGCTACCTGTAATTGTCTGACTTGGGGTTTCTCCTGGTCCCTGTTTTCTCAGTACCAAACTACACCAGGAATGTGCCAAGATTGTAGGCCTCCCTCTGTATCATAGTTTGTGGTCAAACTTCTCAAAATGATGGTGGGGAGGGTAAAAGTTATTGGCATTAGAGAGTGAGCTCAGAATCCCGAGCTTCCACTGATGACACAGAGAAGGTTTAAACAAGGAAAACAGTCCTCCTGCTGTCTTTACTGTAACCTGAAAACATCAGTTACCAAAATGAGAACTATGTTTAAGTAAGTGCTGCTTACTTACTTTAGAAGTTTATGGTATGATTTAATTTATACAATGTTTTACTCTGATTTTATAAATTAATGAGCAAAATCAAATCAGTATCAAAATAAAGAAGGTATTTTTCTTTTTCCTTTTTTTTTTTTTTTTTTTTTTTTTTGGTCTTTTTGAGACAGGGTCTCCCTTTAGTCCTAGCTGGCCTGGAGCTCACTATGTAGACCCAGGCTGGCCTTGAGCTTACAGAGATCAACTTGCCTATGCCTCCTGTGTGCTGGGATTAAAGGTGTGGCCCACCACACCTTGCAAGCTATTTTCACATGGAGTGCTTTATTCATAATAACTGTCAGTAGGTCCATCATCCCCAATGTTAGAATAGTGACATCTTCTCTATGTAGGTCTAAATTAAGGAATTCATAATTATAAATAAATTTGATTTGAAATGTCACTGTTCTCTGGGCTCCATGAATATTCTCTATTCCTTCCCTCCTGCTATACCTTTCAACTGTTTTCTTTGCTGCTTCTTACTTGACCCATATTTAGAATTTGCTTTGCTTACCTGGTAGAATTTATTGAGGCTGACCAGACAGTGTGGATACATCATATTGTAGCCCTGACTATATACTTACATTCAACCAAACATATATTTTGACTCTGTAACTAGTTTAGCACATACCCTCTTGTAGGTGATGTGCCAGTCACCTACGATACAGTACTGTACATTTTCATAACAATGAGAATAAGTAAAAGAAGTTGTTGATAAATTTTAACTGTGTATTGATCAAGAATGCATCATTGTCTTAAGGAGAGTTAATTCCTAGAAACACAATTTAGACATTTTAGGGGATCATTATGAATAAAATCCAAAGGAAACACATTCAGATTATTCCTCATTTTGTGTTTCATAATTTAATGTCTTCTGTATTTCATTGACTATACTTTTTCTTCATATGCTAAGCTATGTCGAAGATTGTATGTCTCAGGGTGCTGTATTTACTTTAACCACAGGAGTTCTTCTTACTGCCTGGGGAGGTTGGTCGTTTAGTCTCTTTTGGAATCTTCTCCTCTTACGAAAAGTGTTTGCTCAATAATAACTTTTTCATCTTTTTCATGCTTTGTGTGTGTGGTGTGTGTGTGTTGTTGTGTTGGTGTTCTGCCATGCACTTGTATGTATCCATGTGCGTCTCTTTCAGCCAAACCCAGAAATGGCTTGTCCACCTGGGCGTGTGTTTGACTACTAGTAAACATCCTCAGCTATACTCTATTCATTTTGAATCCGCTCTATTAATAATATTCGAGTGGATGCATACTCCATCAGTTTCGCAACCTCTATGTAGTCTATGCCATCTCACAGCTCTCACTCATCTCTGGGCTGTCCTTAGTGTTTTATACACTACAAATATGATGCTAACATGAGATTTTACATTCTAAAAAATTATTCTTGTTAGAATAGGATCAAAGATAGCCACTTTGAATAGATAGTGTTCTTTCAACATCATAATTTAAATGAGAGCCAGAGATCAAAATAGCATGTAGATCTGGGTTGATTCCCAGCACTGAAGGAAAATGGCCTCTCTTCCTTTTTGTTTTAAGCACCTAGGTCACTTATGAGTTTTAAAGGAGAATCATGTGGAAAATCTAATAAATAATTTCTATTTATTCCACAAAAGCATCAACAGTAACAAAAATGACTGAGTGTAAGAAAGTGGCAGCAAGGGCTGGCGAGATGGTCTAGCGTTTAGGAGCGCCGACGCTCTTTACAGAGGACCCGGGTTCGATCCCCAGCACCCACATGGCGCCGGAGAACCGTCTTCTAAACTCCAATTCCAGGAAGAACTCCAGTTCCAGGGGAATCGCGAGACCCTCTTCTGACCTCCGCGGCGGCATGCACGCGACCGGTGCACAAGCCTGCATTGCAGACAGTACATTCATAACATACAATAAATAAATAAAATTAATAAAAAAAAAATTAAAAAAAAAAGAAAGTGAGCAAAACTGGGTGTCACCGGCTTTACTACTTTTTAGGTTTGTTTATTTTTTTAACAAATAATAAGGTATTTAGTGTGAAATTCTTTGAACCATTTAACAAGTTTTTTTTTAATTTTATTTTTTGTCTGTGTATGAATGTTAACTGTCTGCATGTACGGTAGTACTGTGCACCCGTGTTGTGCAATGCCAAAGGAACGGTCAGAAGAGGGTGTCCGATTTCCCTGGAACTGGAGTCAGAAAGACAGCTCTGCAGCTGTCTGTGGGTACTGGGCTCGAAACCAGGTCCTCTGCACTGATCGGTCGGGTGCTCTTAACTGGCTAGGCCATCCTCTCCCAGGCCACACATTTACAGGTTTATGGATGCCTTTTACTACAGAAGGAAAACCACAGTATTTGCAACATGGAATACAGGAAGCAAAGAAGTAATCGCGCCAGTCAGTCTGGTCCTTAAAGAGATATTTTGTATTTCCAAATGAGCAGGCGAAATACAAGCAATAGTTGAGTTCTCCACTGGGGGGAGAAAAAAAAGATGAGGAAGAAAAGAAGAGGATTAGGGGTGGATTTAATTTGCACTATGGTGTTAAAAGGTGAGACCTCTGTGAAAGGATTAGTATTAGAAGATAAAGGCAGCCATATGTCTGTATATCCCAACATCTAATTGCTATTGGCTCTCTTCTTGGAGAAATAAACCCACGGCCTGATGTCCAAGCTTTACATCCTCTATGGTTAGATGATGTTTAAAACCCACACCGAAGACCTGCCATACTCTGACAGAAGAAAATGTCGAGATTCAGAATTGCATACCTCCAAACATCTGTGTTATACCACAGTAACCTACCAGAACATTAGTACATTTTAAATACCTATATATCTAATGTTTTGCTTCATTAGTAGGATCGAAAGGCTATATTTATACTGTTTAAATACCTCTAAATATCTAATTGCATTTGCTCATTAGTTAGGATCGAAAGGTATGCCTGGACAAGCTGTCAAACCATGAAAGAAAACAGCCTGAACTGACTAGAGGCCAAAATGACATTCCCAGAGAAAGTAGAGTGTTTTGCTTTTCTCATTCCACTTTGCCCTTTTCTAAAAGCCTAGGGAACAATCTGCGGAAGAGGGGCATGGTAGGTAAATGTAAGGGCTTCGATTGGGGGTTAATGGTGATGGAAACTACAACAAATAGACTGGACACTCATTTGATCACCTTGATTGAACAATCAAGCCCCCCCTGCTGGCTGGTGGGCGACCCATGAGCTGGTGGGTTTGGGCACAACTACTTGGCAAATTTGTTTTACATGAAAGGATGCTTGTCCCACAAATTTCCACTTATTGTTAAAAAAAATGAAAGAAAACAAAACAAAACAAAACGCCAGGAAACGATGCAGGGGAAAGAAAAACTTACGCAGCAAATGCATGATCTGGGATGGTCTGGTGGGGTGGGGGGAAGGGAAGGGGATATAGCCTGAACTTGAATTAAGGAAATGATGTATGAAATACCACAAAGCATCAATAAAAAAATAAAGCAGAAAACGTCCATCAGGGTGGAGAGTTCATAATTGAATCCTTTTCTTTTTAACTCATCTTTACCATGGTATTGTGTTATTAACATCAGAAGAGAGTCTGATATTAATAGCTTTGGGAGATTTGACACACAGAGGTCTTCAATTTACACGGATCCTTATGGTCTTCCCCGGCAGCTGTCTTGCTTAACTAATCTCTTCTGAATTGTAAAATTTTTATACATTGATGTACATGTATTGTGTGTATGTGCTTGTGAAGACCAGAGGGACAATGTCAGATGTCACCTTCAGGAATGCTGTCTAAATTCTCAGCGGTCTGGAGCTAATTAGGCTTGACTGCCTGGCCAGGAGAGTCATTGCTTCTGCCTGCTTCCACCTCCCCAGCACTGGGCTTATAAATGTGTGTTAACATGCCCTGGGGTTAAACTCAGGCCAATGGGATTGCAGGACAAACTCTTTCCCTACTGGGATCTCTGTCTGGGTCTCTCTGCCTCCCTCTTTTCTCACACCACCAAGTAGATTTATTTCTTTTCATTTGATGTACATGAATAAAGCACAAGTAAGAAAGAACCTACATCTTTTTACACTATATTTGAGAAGCATAAAAATAGTAAACGAATTACTTAAGATAGGTATATAATTATAATATTAAAAATACAATTAAATCATAAAAATTTTAAGTAAAGATCTGAATAATGGAATTATTATGGTTCTTTTTTCATTGACGTGCTATGAAAATCTGATTTTTTTCAAAGCGGTCTTAAAATCTTACATCTAAATATAACTGGCAAATTAGCTTAATGATAAGAAACTTTGAAGATAAATATCTTTTGATTTTATGAAAAGCTACAAGTAATATGATATTGGCATCAGTAGAAACTTAAGAATTAATGGAATGTAACTGAGAACCCAGCAATAAACCTTTATATTAAACAAACAGCAGTTTTTTCACAAACACTGCCAGGGACTTAAATGGGAAGAACTTAAGCCTCATAGTAAATGTTCAACCCTCTCTTTAAAGCAATAAATGAAAGTCAACTACCAATTTCATCAAATACTAAATGTAATAATTAATATTATTGGAACAGAAAAGACAGGATAAAATTTTTGGAGATTGGTCATGTGAGCAAGTTCTAGATTCTTTTAGGGGAAATCTTAGTCGTAGAAAAATAACCAAACAATTTTCTTCATTGAACTTTTAAATTTTCTGCTTTAAAAAACATCACGGAAATGGCAGAAAGAAATAGAAAATTCATTCCAATCCAATCAATATGTATAAAGAATTACATGTGTGATAAAATTCTCTCAGAACAGACAATATAAATCAAAGGGAAAAGACGAAGAAATAAAAACTCAGAACGTGAGAAAGGATTACATATGGCATTATTCCAAAAGGATACATGAATTACCAATGAGCACATACAAAGGTCAAGAGCGCTTATCAGGAGCAGGTGCTGGTGAGCATGGGAGCAACTGAAACCGACAGAACTGGCTGGCATGAACACAAAGCAACAAGCTTTCCAGTTTCTAAAAATCCTAAGCATAAAAGGTCATATAATTAATCAACTCTATGCTTATCCTGGGAAAATGGGTGCAAATATCCACATAAAAACATGTCCTTGGATTTTCACAGTAGCTGTGTTCAGTGGCCAAACAGCAGGAAAAGCCTAATTGCCCACCCAGTTGTGAGTTGATCAAAGGTGGCATGTACGAAAAGGAAGCATCATGATCTGCTACATCATCAACGGCCCTGCAAGACTCTGTGGTCCAGAAACTAAGAGCACATAGCACTGGCTGATAATACAGTGAGTGAGCAGAAATGACACTTGGGCAGACAGAAAGTACATTAGCGGTGGGCCAGGTTTTGGGGATTGTGTAGGGTACATTATGGCTCTATCCTATGCTTATAGGAATGGCCCTGCACAAATTTATTTTTAATATGCTTTTTTCTTGAAATGGTTTTGTATATTTCAGGGACTCATTTCTCAGTTTCAGTTTAGGACGTATTCCTCCTTTCCCTTCCCCCCACTCCACCTCAGGTCATGCACTTCTGCCCATAACTATCTTGCATATTTCTCTCAGTCTTTTTTTTTTTTTTATCTTGGATTCACATTTTCTCCTTTAATTTATATTACTCTAACATATTAATACATACTTTCCACCATCTTCATGTTTGGCAGCATGCATGAGGTCTGGGAGGGTGGGGGGTGGGGCGGGGGGGAAAACAGGCTAGATTTGATTTGTAACATCATTGTACAAAAAATATAAAAATTTAAAAAAAAAAAGGAAAACAGGAAGTCAAACTATCCCTTTTTGCCAGATGATATGATAGTTTACTTAAGGGATACCAAAAACTCTACCAGAAAAATACTAGAAATAAAATAAAATAAAAAAAAAAAAAAAGTGGCAGGATACAAAAATTAACTTAGAAAAAAAATGTAGCCATTTCTTTATGCCCCAAAACAAGCACCTGAGAAGGAATACAAGATGACTTTCCAACTCACGATAGCCTCTAAAAAAATAAGTTGTCTAGAGATGGCCTAGCGGTTAAGAGCGCCGATCGCTCGTACAGACGGACCCGGGTTTGATCCCCAGCACCCACATTGTCGGCCGAAGAACCGTCTGACACTCCCAATTCCAGGAGAACTCCGTTCCAGGGAATCCGAGACACCCTCTTCTGACCTCCGCGGCATTGCACGGACAGGGTGCACATATCTGCATGCAGACAGTTACATTTCATACCATACAGAAAATAAATAAAAAATTTTTAAAAAAGTTAAAAAAATAGTTATCTAGGAACAAACCTTAACAAAGACACCAAAAACCTCTACAAAGAAATATTTTTTTATTGATGCTTTGGTCTTTCATACATCATTTTCCCAATTCAGTTCAGGCATTTATTTCCCTTTCCCTCTCCCCACCCCACCCCACCACATCCAATCCCAGATCATGCATTCTGCCATAACTTTCCTTTTCATCCTTTCTCTCAGTATTTTTTTTCATTTTTAGCAATAATGATAATTATAAGTACAAGCATCCTTCAGTACAACCAATTTGAGGGCAGTTGTGCCCAAACCCACACAGTCCCCTTGGTCCCACCATCCAGCAGGGGGTGGCTTTGGATTTGTATGTTCCATCAAGTTGATTAAATGAGAGTCCAGACATATTGCTGTAGTTTCACCATTTCACCCCAATAACAGCCCTAACATTCTACCACACCCCCTCTTTGCAGCTTTGTTCCCTCGGCTTATAAACGGTGCACAGGGGATGAGAAGAATAAAACAGTCTACTTTCTCTGGAGCGGCTGTGTCTTGGACTCTGGTCAATTCTTGATGTTCCTTTCATGGGCTGACAGTTTGTCCAGGACATAGGAAGGGGAATAAACTTTCGATCCGACTAATGAATCACAAGCAATTAGATATATGGTATTTAAACAGTTACTAATAGTTTATGGTAGGTTACTTGGTATAGACACAAGATGTGGATGGCTTGTATGTTAATCCATGAATTCTGTTTTTTCTGTAAAATTATGACAGGGTCTTACTGTGGTTATAATATCTCCTAATCACTAGAAGGCATTTTGTAACCTTGTGGCCTCAGCTGTGGCGTTATTCCTCCAAGAGGAGAGCCAATAGCCAATTAGATTAATTAGATTTGGGATATACACATGGCTGCCTCTGCTGCACATATTTCCAGGTGAGGTTGTAGCTGGTGCTGACGGAGGGAGGTCTTGCTTGATCAAGGAGACCCATATTTGATTATTTGGTTTAGTGGCCTTGAGGTACACGCTCTGGTATTCCAGAGACCATCTTGTTCCACTTGCAGGTGTGGTCTCAATACAACCTACCCATGCTTACATCAGGTCTAAACAGCAGGGCCCTATCGGCCTGTCTTCTTGCAGTTATCCCCGTTTGGAGGCAAGGAGCCTTACCTTTTGTGGGGCTTGGATTCCCTGGCCAAACATCTCCTTGGTTTAGACATAATCCCCATGCCTGATTTGTCAGAACGCTCCTGTATTAATATATTTTGCTTAAGTGCATTAGCTTAAGGAGACTTTAGTCTGAACATTGAACAAAGGAAGGGAAGAAAAGTCTCAGATTGCTTACAAACATCAAACCCCTCTGTGGCTTCTACATGTAACAGCTCTATTTATAATGAGTCTTAATGAAACTCACCTTCTAGGTGCCACAAGGTTTTAATATGAGAAGGGACTTTCTTACCTCCCCCCATTAGAACAAGGAGACGGGAGAAATATGATGATTGATGAGGCGTTCTCCCAACTGTTAAATTGAGGGACAACACTCTTCTAGATGGTAATCTCTCTATAAAACCCGTTAAAACTGCCTTCTTTAATTGAATAATAGACATAAGGAACTCTGAAATGGATTATTCTCTATTCAGAACCAAATACAAAGACTATTTTAAGTCCCTCAAGAAAGAGATTGCGGCACCAACTAGCAAAATGAAAAACTCCCAACTCTGTATGAAAGAATCAATATAGTAAATATGAACATCCTACCCAAGGTAATATAGAAGATTCAATGCCATCCCAATTAAGAAATTCCCCATGAGCTTCTCACAGACCTAGAAAAAAAAAAAATCCTAAAGTCATATGGAAAAACAAAAAAAAAAAAAAAAAAAAAAAAAAAAAAAAAAAAAAAAAAAAAAAAAAGGCAATACAGGGGGGATTGCCCTACCAGCCTTCAAACTATACCGGGCTATTCTATTCATTAAAAATAGCCTGGTCTTGGCACACAAAGAGGCTTTGTAGCTCAATGGAAAAAATGAGGAACCAAACTGAGTACATCCAATTTCAGCAACCTCACATTCAACAAACGGGCCAAGGAGACACAAAGGAGGAAAGACGGCATCTTCAGCCAATGATGTTTTTTGGCATACCTGGATCCACCATTGTCGATAGAAGAATAAAACTAAATCCGTACCTCTCCTCATGTACAAAAATCAACTCAAATGGATCAAAAATCAAATTGTGAAACCTACCCACTCTAAAAATGAAGAAGACAAAGGGTTTGGAAGTAACCTACAAGACATAGGCAAGGAAACGATTTCTAAATCAGACAGCAGCTGTGCAAACAATAAGGTCAACAATTAACAAATGGACCTCATTAAACTCAAGAGCTTCTGCTACAGCAAATGAAACAATCAAAGAGATGAAGAGAAAACCCCACAGATTTGGGAAGAAACCTTCACTGCTGACACTTCTGACAGATCATTAACTTCCAGGAATATATAAACTTCTCAAAAAACACAGAAGAAAACAAATGGACCCCTCAAAAGATGGAGTATAAAGAGCTAAACTGGGACTTCACAAGTGAGGAAATTAGATCTGGGCTGCTGGAGAAACATCTTAAGAGTGCTCAACGTCGCTAATAATTAGGAAATGCAAAATTTAAAACCCACCTTAAGATTTCATCTTACTCCCGTAAAGACTAGCTGTTATCCAGAATACAAAGGATACCAAATGTGGAGCTGTTGTGGAGAAAGGGAACCACTCATCCACTGCCGGGTGGAATTGCCAAAACTTCCTGCAAACCCTATGAAAGCAGGTTGGAGAAACTCTCAAGAAACGCACATGAGCCTACCTCCTGACCCTGTTATTACCACTCCTGGGTATATACCCCCAAGGCTCATCCTACTGCAGGGAAGATACATGCACCTCTGTGTTTTATTGCAGCTCTCCTTCACAATAGCAAGGAGCCTGGAAAGCAACCAAAGTGTCCCTCAAGTGATGAGTGGTTCACAAAAATGTGGACATCTACCCAATGGCATTCTGTGCCGTGGTAAAAGGAAAGATGAATTCATGAAATTTGCAGGTCCAGGATGGAACTCGACGCCATTATGCTAAGTGAAGTAACACAGTCCAGAAAAGCAAACGACACTGGATATCTCATTTGTGGATCCTAGCCACCAAATCTCTATTTGTAAAAAGGTTAGCTGAGAAAAGTAATGGTTTTATTTTTATCTGAATGCTACTATGCTGCTATAATGTGATCCCTTAATGGGCTCTAGACTTAACTGCTGAGCCATTTTTCAGCTCTGTCATTGTAAGTCTCTGTATGGAGGGTAAGCATTCATATATTAGAGCAATCTAAACTTCACAGGGAAAATGTGTTGAACCTCTAAAATCTTCTTTTGGAATTATCACACAGTTTATTTTCAAAGATCAAAATTTTGGTGGGATCTTCGCTGCCCTCTACATTTCCTACCAAATGTATTATTCTTGTATTTCCCAGGAGACCTTTCCATCTGGTTGTTAAAAGTGACCATTAAAATGACTTGCCCATTGTACTACTGAAAGGTAACCTGTTTTTTTTTTTTTTTTTTTTTTTTTTTTTTTTTTTTTGCAGGGGGGGAATACTATCCTTACTTCAATATCTACTTTTTCTTACACAGATATTAGATGGCCACATCTACTTTACAGGTAGATATTAGCCTAATATAGGAAACAAAATGTCCCACGTATTGGTCCCCTGGAGGCATAAGAGCTATCCTAGCGCTTTCCTCTTGGATAATAATGTTAGGCTCTGTTGGTTTTTAGGTTTCTTTCTAATTTTGCTTCTTTAATTCATTTCTCTAGGAGTAACAACAAATGGTATAAAGAAGACAATTCAGATTAAGAGAGAGAAGCAAAGAGTCTGAATGATTCACCAAATGAAAAGTATACAAATTAAACACTGAATAATCACTTTGTGTATTAGTTTTTCTGAAACCTCTTTGGTAAAATCATAAGTATTCTTATATTGTTGCTAAATAATTGAATGTTAGTTCTAGGAAAACAAAATATTCATTATTTCTTTGTGTTTCCAAATAAGGATTTCTTTTTCTTTTTAGAAAAAATTTTTGTATTTTTTTTTTCATTTGTTAGTGGAATATAGATAATTCTCTTAAAAGTTATTAAGTTTATAGAGTTAAGTTCATCTGTTTAAAAAACTTGAATTATAAACTCTTATAGGTAAGAAGATATGAACCAGCAGTTTTGTTTATGTTTTAAGTAAAATTTTGACTTATTAGAAATCTGTAAGTCAGATGAGGGCTACCTGTAATTGTCTGACTTGGGGTTTCTCCTGGTCCCTGTTTTCTCAGTACTAAACTACACCAGGAATGTGCCAAGATTGTAGGCCTCCCTCTGTATCAAAGTTTGTGGTCAAACTTCTCAAAACGATGGTGGGGAGGGTAAAAGTTATTGGCATTAGAGAGTGAGCTCAGAGTCCCGAGCTTCCACTGATGACACAGAGAAGGTTTAAACAAGGAAAACAGTCCTCCTGCTGTCTTTACTGTAACCTGAAAACATCAGTTACCAAAATGAGAACTATGTTTAAGTAAGTGCTGCTTACTTACTTTAGAAGTTTATGGTATGATTTAATTTATACAATGTTTTACTCTGATTTTATAAATTAATGAGCAAAATCAAATCCTATCAAATAAAGAANATGACCTGATGGCAATTTAGGCTGACTGTGCAGAAAAATAATGATATGACAAAGCAGCCTAATAAATAGATTGAGACAAGCTATGCCAAATAAGTGATGCTCTAGATGCTGAAAGAGAAGAAGCAAATGTAGGAAAGGATTAGAGACAGATTTAACCCCTTCACTGTATCATTTGATCCTTACAGTGTGTTTCCGGCCTCAAGTAGCCCCAAGATTCAGAGTCAAGCATGATACACATATAGAAGAACAACAAATAAAAGCAAATGATTCCAGAGTTTCCAACTGGGAAACCAAGCCATGTTCACTATACTTCCAGCACAAGTTTTTACCTTCCATCACTACAAATTTCTCAGTGCTAAAAACTAAAATGCTTTTTTGTGCTTTTCTCCTGGACTCAAGAATTTATACAAGCATAATCATCATAGTCAGAAAATTACTTCATGATTAAACCATTGCTAGACATTAGATGCAAATCTCTGTGTCCTTATATAGAAAACTTTGATACTTCAATTTCTGATTTTCTTGGCTGCCATGTACTATTTATTACATATAAACATTTCCAGTCGAATTATAAGAGAGCAAGAACTGTGTGATCTGCTAAAGAACAATGGATCACAGAAGTATTATACAGTCTGAGCCCTCATACAGTGTAAAATCTAGCAGAGTGCTCAAGATATAAGCAATCACAAAAGGAAGGAGGAGGAAGAGAAAGAGGGAAAGAAAGAGAAGGAGGAGGATGAGGAGGAAGAGGAGGAGGAGGAGGAACAGGACCATAGACATATGAGAAAGTAAAAAGGACCAAACTTAGCTGGGGAGGCAAGAGGAAGACAGGCACAGGAAATAATGATGCTTTTTGGCAAGTAAACATCTGGTAAAATGTAGTTTAAGGAAAGAGAACAGTAAAGCACATTTCTAAAAGAGGGAGAACATGTACAAAATGTAGCATAGGACAAATGAGAAATGAGAGATCTGAAATGAGCGTTCTTGGGGAGACTGACCTGTGAGAACTCCCAGTTAGACAACAGAAGGTAGTTTCTGTAGTGCCCTTTAAGCTCAGCCTAAAATGGTTTATCTGTATCCACCAAGCAATGGAAACCATTGAAGAAATTTAAGCAGAGGAGTAATGCGATAATGAAAAGTGCCTATTAGAAATGTCAACTGACTATAATGTGGCTAATGACCCACATTTCATTAAATATTATAATACCAATGGTACTGTTGATGATTAGAGAAGACAGTGATTGTCAGCACATTTACCATTGTAGAGCTACTTAGGGATGGGGTTGAACTCAAACTCCTAATTTCATTTCTGGCCTGTTAATAGTCCCTTTAGTTCAAGTTGCCTAATGTGAATGAGGAAGAGAACACAAAACAATTTCATGGTGAGCACCAACAGTCAGTTTATGTGTTAGATGATCCCTGGAAAAGAGAGGGTAATACTTGGTATTTTGTCATCCTCATCGCCATCATCATAATCATCATTACAATCATCAACATTTTTGCATTGCTGAGGATCCAACTCGAGGCTTTGATTGTGCTAGGCAAGTGCTCCATCACTGTATTTTTTTAAATGAAAGATTGTGGGGAAATTGATGTGGGTTATGAACAGGTTGAACAAAGGAAGGATGTCTGTTCCACAGAAGGGAAAGCATGACGCTAATGATGTAGTGCAGTGGTAAAGCACTTGTATAACATGTGCAGGTTCCTGGGTGGTTCAGTTCCTAGCATTGACTTGCCATAAGTGGGTAGTTTTTTCCTATTATTGGAAGAATATGAGTTGAGCAGGATAACCATTGGTTAGGAATATTGTAAAACATATTTATCTTTGGAGAAGAGAAATGAACTTTGTGATGTCGACAAGGCCTTCCAACTCTTGCATTCTGTAATTTTCTGATATGTAATTACGTGCAACCTTTCTAACTTATTAAATGAAGAAAAGAACCCAAATATAAAAACATGGCACAATGCCTGTAATGCAAATGAGCTTGCTCATAGTTCATACTATTTAAAAATTTTAAAACACCTTCATATAACAATGGTAGTTATAATGCCTAAACCATAGCTAAAATCAAGGTTCTGGACATCATATCATGTTATAAATAGTAGCTTACACAATAAAACAGTAGTCCTTTTGAAAATTTTCTTAAAATGTACTGATGGTCATAAAAAAATTTAAACATTCTAGGAATTGCCACATATAAAATAGACTATTTTTTTTCTTTTGTTTGATTTTTATTTATTTTATTATGCTTTTTTGGTTTGTTTTATTTGTTCATTTTTGAGACAGGTTCTCCCTGTAGCCACAGAAGCCCTGGGATTACCTATGTAGACCAGGCTGGCCTGGATCTCCTCGATCTGCCACTGCTTCCTAGGTGGTGGATTAAAGGAGTGTGCTACCATACCTAGCTGGTTATTAGGTTTTATGTCTGAATGATTACCGTATAAAGTCAATAGTTCCTTTGTTAGCATGAGTTATTACTGCTGTGTTTAACATGAATATAATGATGTTTTTAATAATTACAGAGAACATTATCCTACGAAAGTAAAATCACCTGTAAATGCTGATGTTTTCTCAAATGAAAAGTGATATTTGCCATTTGGCTTATTAAGTTAAGGTCATGGAATGAGGTCAGGGTTACATCCTTGACCCTAGTCACAATACACCTTTGATTCTTCCACCAGGTGGCAGACATATGTATTACTTAAGCAAAAATTTATAGCTGACTTGCTTTAAAATTTTCCACAATTAAATCAAATCAAATCAAATCAAATCAGACACTTTGAATCTGATTAAGCAAGTATGATAACAGTAAAATGAAGAATATTAAGTAAAATGAAGTAAAAAAAATATCATTTGTTTCAAATAAATTCCTTAAAATAGTTTTTTCCTTATTAAAAGCAAGTCTCACAAGGAATTCTCGCTGACATGAGACAAATATTTATCTTTCATGTATTGATAATTGCTGTATCATTCTAAAGGTTAATGGACTCTATCATAAATACTGGTAACTTTTAAAGCATTATGTGCATTAACCACAAACCAAGAAATGTATAATGTAGTTGGTAAGGCATAAAATACTTTTAAAAAGATTACAAATATGACAAACAAGGTATGAAATCATGTATAATTTAACATCACAGTCTCAGGAGCACTATCTACTTTATTTTAGCATATTCTCTTTCTTCAGGGCTCTGGCTTGATAAGAATACCAGGCTCGCTTTCCTCTATAATGTTTCACTCTGAGAAAGTATCAGAAATGTGATGGCAACCAAACAGCCTACATTTTGTCTTAAGTAAGTAATAGTATCTGTGCAATCAAGGTGTGTGGAAGGCTATCATGATTTTCACGCAAATATGAAATTCACAGAGGATAGTGAAAATTTATGTTTGCTTATAGCAGAAACAACTTCACAATGGAAGCAAGCTTTAATTTCTGAAGTCCATCTCCTGGGACTAAAGATAAACTTAAGCCAATATATATTAATTCATACATGTTGATTAAATGTTTGAAGTGAGAATCCTTGATTTTACTAGTAATTTTATATTAAAAGACTTGTGAACATGAATAGATCTTTGATATTTGTTCTATATTTATTGTTCTTAAACTAAAAATACCTGAGCAATAGTAATGTCCCCCAAATCCCTGATCTGTCATCTGTCCTGATGCCAATACTCTGTCCCTATGAACACAGATTCAATTTTTTAATTTAATTTTTACTAAATTTTTGATAATTTTATACAATATACTTTTATCACATTTAGACTCCTTCCTTATCTCCAACCCTCTTATAACTACCCCCCTATAGACCCAAGTTTGTGTCACGAAATGTGCTTTGGTGAATGTCCATCCAACTTTTCTTCTTCCAGTAGTTGTTGGTTGCCAATAGTTCCTCAGCTAAATTTGGGGCTTCTTACCCACTTTCTTATTTCTACAGTGGGATCTTGTCTGGCTTGAGTTTACATGGGACTTGTGTGTGCTGATACAGAATTATATAAGTGATAAAACAGGTGTTGTCCTGTATGGAAGAGCATTGCAGAGATGTTGACACTTGAGCCAATGTGACTGCTAAAAAGGTGTCACCTTGGAAAAATGTTTGTAGATCATTTTAGGCAACATTAAAAATAAATAAATAGGATATGGAGAGATGGCTCAGTGGTTAAGAACACTGGATGTTCTTGCAGAGGATCCAGGGTTTGAATCCTAGAACCCACATGGTAGCTACTAACTGTCCATAACAGTCTTCGTTTCCAGGGGATCCGATACTGTCTTCTGACCTCAGCCAACATTGCATGGCATGATGCACTTACATGCAGGCAATATACATATAAAAATAAAAACAAAAAATAAATACCAAAGGCCCTAAGGAAGAGCTAGAAGAGTGAAGAATACTGTAGAAATAGTGCCATGTCTGAGATGTGTTCAGACATGAAAAGAGCCACACGTTCTGAGGATTCACAGAAGAAGTAGTAAAGATCGTAAGAAAGCAAAGTGATGTGATATGCTTCCTCTCTGCTATGTTAATATTCAAGTACAGGTCTGTGCCTGGGAGAATATCTCAGTGAGGAACTAGAAAAAAAGACAAGGTCTAGTAATGCTGGTTTGATTTGGATTTTACTATTTTAGGATTGAGAAATCTGTTTATATGTGTGTGTGTCTCTGTGTGGATATGTACACAGGAGGAATCATGCACCCTGGAACTGGAATTCCAGGAAACTGGGCATGGCCAAACATGGGTTCTAATAATCAAACAGGTTTTCTGAAAGAACAGCACATGCTCTTAACCAATGAGCTATCTCTCAAGCCTGCACCCAGGAAATCTTTGCAAATATATGTCTGCGTGTGTGTGTGTGTGTGTGTGTGTGTGTGTGTGTATCAGTGCATATATACATATTTGTGTATGTCCATATACGTATCTATGTATGCATGTATTTATATACATTTTATGTATGCATATTTTTAAGAAGAGAGAGATTAAAAAAACATAGAATAAAACAGGATAACACAGAGAATTTAGTAAAACATTGGCAAATGAGTAATGGTAGAATATATGAGCTGAGTGTCAAAAGTTAAGTTCAAGAACTGTTGGCTTTCAGTTGCCAAATGTGTCCTGTCAGGGCTGTCTGATGTTCTTTAAGAATTCAGAACAACTTTTATCACATCATGAGTTAATGGTGGAGACTTTAAAGGTGAAAGGCAAATCTTACATGGTTGGAATTAGAAAGATAGAAACATAAAAGGGTCCCATTATCCTACAGAAAGGAGTGTCATTCGTGTGCTTAACATGTCTTATTATGTTTCACTTGAAAAACCTTATATGCCTCTATGTTATTAAAATAAGTATAAGAAAGGCATTTCTCTAGAGAGAAATGCATTTGGTTTTGCCATCAAGCAACGCGGAGCTGCTATGCTAGCAACATGTCACAGATATTTGTGAAACCCAAACTATTCTATACCTGGGAAATAAGAATCTGTGGAGTTGAGGGATTCTCTGGTGCATAGGAGTTCTTAGAACGTGAATCCCTTAACAGGCTCTAGAATTAACCTACTACTTATTTTCAGACTTTATAATTTTGGTACAATGGTGGAGGGTATGTTTCCATATTTTAGAGCAATATAAAATTAAAAGGGAAAAATGTGAATCCCAAAATATGATTTGGAAATAACATAGTTTATTTTCAGATGACATAGTTTTAGTACATGTGTGACATATATAAATGCATATGTTGAAACAATACAGATTGGAGGGAACAACAACAATGAAAGAACTGGGACAGGGAACTGACTGAAGCAGTAGAGTTCTTCCCTCCAAAAAATAATCATCTGCTTTGAAAAACTGAAAAGACTCAGAAGGGGAAACAGGACATGTATGGCAGACTGCATGAACTTGGGAAGAGTGGGGGGCATGGAGGGGGACATGAGTCTGGGTTGAACTGAGAAGTGATGTATGAAATGCACAAAACTTCAATAAAAGATTTAAAAAGAAGAAACCCACCCTAGTACGCTTATTATTATCCACTTAACCCAGGATAACCATCTAAAGCTGTAATTTAAAGATGTTTTTGCTAATAATATGACACCTTTGGGTAAGAGAAGATATCTTGGGAACTATTAATACAATGGGCTTTGGCAAAAATGACAATTCTGATGGGGGGCTATGGCAGGGTGCTAATGGAGAAGGAGTCATAAAGGTAATTAAGATTGATTGGACATTGCAGAAGGAAGTGAGAGAAGCTGAGAAAAAGCAAAATGTTTGATAAACAAGATATGGTCCCACCTGAAGTATGTTTTATTTAGGCAGAACTACCAGTTTTAATTATATTAACATGCATATGTTTTTATATCTGAGCATCTATTTTTCTTTAGCAATGTTTAGTTTTTGTAGAAATAAGGAAGGTAGCTCTTGAAACTATTAATATTTATTTGTTTCTATTTGTTTTGTTTTTACCTAGTGGTATGTGATAGAAGGATGGGATCCACGGTAATCAAAGATATGGGAGATAAGTTCATATGATGTACTATACCCCATTGCATGGGCACTTAATGAGAAAGAATAGAAGCTATCAAGGTAAAGGGAAAAGCACTCACAGAAGGGTGAATATTCTCTGTGTTTAAGGAGACTCCTATATACCGAGTGAGAACCTGGAAGACTAGGCACAGGGAGACTTCCATCAGATTGTCTGGTACCAGTTTCTCACTGATTCAGCAGAGCCAGTAAATATGAACATCGCGATTATGTTGACAAAGTGAACTGAGAATAGCATGCCTGTTCAAATGGCCCAACACTCTGTGACATTATGAGACTTCCAATGAAGACCATGTTTGGTCTCCTGTGTTCTACCAAATTTAGAGAATTATTGGGAAAAGTTGTTAAGAATTATCGGGATATAGAAGACAGGTCATAAAGGCCTATAGGAGGGAGTGGATAGTAGGAAGAGCATGGAATGGTGAAACTTTAGAGTAACGTTGAGGTTTAGATTAATGGTAGATGGGGGACTGGATGGAGTTATAACCAACCACCCTTGACCTCATTCTTTCCTTCCTTTAGATTGTTCTGTTTCAGAACAGGCTGAGGGACCCAAACAATATCTTTCCTGGTATTAGAAATATTGAAGTATTAATGTTTCAATATTGGGGTTAGGTCTTATTTGTATAATGATTATTGTGATTCAAAGCAGTAAATAGGCTCCTACAGAAACCAGGACTTGGGGACATTTGCAGAGAAGCTGGTTCTCCTTCAGTGATGGGTGTATATAATGTGGAAAAAAGAGAATACACTGTTGCTGAAGTCAGCACTTTCTCCAGAGGGTGCTGTCATGTTGACTTGTATGTATTTGAAGAGTAAGCAAGAGCTAATACATATACTTAAAGAGTTAATATATGTGTTAATATTCAACTTTTATGCTGCTTTTCAAACAAAGACTTTGGTCTTGGTTTAATATTATGAGTATTCTTTGAAAAGATAAACAAAATAGACAGACCTCTAGCCCAGTTAAGCAAAAGAAAGAGGGAGCAACTCCAAATCAATAGTATTCTTGATGAAAAGGGAAACATCACAACAACAAAAAAGATCCAAACAATCATATGAGAATACTTCAAAAACCTATACTCTACTACATTTGAAAACCTAAGAGAAATAGATAAATATCTGAAATCCTAGGAACCAACAAAGCTT
This sequence comes from Rhizomys pruinosus, assembly GCA_009823505.1. Taxonomy (NCBI): domain Eukaryota; kingdom Metazoa; phylum Chordata; class Mammalia; order Rodentia; family Spalacidae; genus Rhizomys; species Rhizomys pruinosus. The sequence continues at coordinate 84,483 of VZQC01003104.1, read as the reverse complement.
AACCAAGAAGAGATTGGCAATTTAAACAGACCTCTAATACTTGAGGAAATTGAAGATGTAAAAAAACAAAAAACAAAAAACAAATCCTCCCAACTAAAAGCCCGGGCCCAGATGGTTTCACAGCAGAATTCTATAAAACATTTAAAGAGGTCTCACAACCATTAGTACTGAAACTGTTCAGAAAGATACAAGCAGAGGGAAGTCTCCCAAATTCCTTCTATGAAGCCAGCATCACTTTAATACCAAAACCAGGCAAAGACACAACCAAAAAAGAAAGCAATATACCCATCTCATTAATGAACACAGATGTAAAATTAACATTGAGTTTATTCTCAGAGGTCATAATTCTGATGCATATGTGCTGATTATATAGGCATATGTTGGAACAATACAAAGGGGAGGGAAAAACAACACCATAAAGACTGGGTTAAAGAACTGAATGATACAGTTAAACTCTGCCCAAAACAACAAGCCTCAGCAGGTTAAAACTTTGGAAAGACTGAGAGAAAGATGCAAGACATGTATGGCAGAAGGCATGAACAGGGGTGGGATGGGGGCAGGGAGAGGGGAATGTGTCCAAATTGGATTGAAAGATAATGAATGAAATACACAATTCATCAATAGAAGTATTAAAAAATATTATGATTATTAAGATTTTATTGCACAATATAACTCTATAATATGCAAGATTCCTTTCACTTACTAATGATTGAAGTTAAGGAACATCTTTTCTAAAAGACTAATAAATGTATTATAATAATTTTTAGCTTTGTCACATAAAGCACAGTGAGATAAATTTGGTCACCTTTATGTTCCCTTTTATTTACAGACCCTTATAAAACTACTGACTAGCATGTGTCTGTGTGTGTATGTGTGTGTATGTGTGTGTGTATACATGTGTATGTATGTTTTTCCATGTACTGTTGAAGAGATTAGAGGGCTTGTGTATTGTTGGGGGCCAGTGGTCCCATTGGATGATAAGCTGAGTTTCTTTTTTGGTCTTCTTCATCTATTCTTATGCTTCTGACCCCTGCATATTTCTCTGCCAACAGGAAAGAGGATGAGGACTCAAAAAGTGTGAAAGTGGTTAGTCTGATAAAGAACAAGGGGCAGATGCTCAAACTGTCTGCTGAGAAGGAAATTCAGTCCTCTCGACTATGGCATTTAATTAGTTGGATGTTTGAGTAAAGAAATTATTTTCTCTAATTTAAAGTCATAATTTTTACCCTCGTAATATAAAATGAGCACTGTAAGTGTGATGACTGGCAGACAGCTTAAATAGGACAGGTGATGAAGTAAAAAACTGAGAGCCACATGGGTCACATGGGCCAGCAAGAGCCAGGAAGTAAGAGGATCAGTAGGAACGGACAGTTTTGGGACAACAGGAGCACAGAAGTTAAAGCTGCCATGCAGAGTAGGCAGCTGCTTCAAGAACACAGTCAATGAATTTAGATAAATGCAGGCATTACACTCATATGCATAAAATAAAAATAATAAATAAAATCTGATAGGACAAAGAATCCCAGAATGAGAAATAAACAAGGCCCTGGCATTATAGCAAGGCATCCGGAAAAAGCATAAAGACCAGATGACTGTAACAAAGATGTAGTAACATGAAGATCTGTCCAGTGGTAGAGCTGAGCCTTGGGAGAGCCAAGTCCCATGTGTTAATGACTCATCTAGGCAAATGAAACCAGAACTTGGCTGAAGAAGGTATGATGATCTAGGATTAAATCTGCAGCTGGGCTTCAGAAACCCAGATCTGGTTAATGGACAGAGATAATCTTATTGGGTTGTTACTACCAAAACATCTTGAAATAACATAGTGTGTCCCATTAATGTAAACAATTATTACAAAGTTTATTTTAAAAAAAAGCATGAGAGGAAATCACATTCAGTTTGGTGATGATTTCTTAGACATAGGAAATTAAAGAAAAAGTATAGATAAATTGGGCCTTACCAAATTAATATCTTTTCCACTTTACCAAATTATTGTGTATCAATTGAAAATATAGATATATTTCTTTTTTTAAAATACATTTAAGGATTTATTATTTTTTTAGTTTTTTTATTTATTTTTGTATGTGTATGAATGTACTATCTGCATGTAGGTTTGTGCACCTGTGTCGTGCAATGCTGCGGAGGTCAGAAGAAGGTGTCGGATTCCCCTGGAACTGGAGTTAAAGATGGTTCTCAGCTGCCATGTGGGTGCTGGGGATCAAACCCGTGTCCTCTGCAAAAGCAGTTGGCGCTCTTAACTGCTAGACTGTCTCTCCAGCCCCTAGATATATTTCTAAAAAGAGTAATTAGAATTGAGTTTAAAAGACAGGTGATTATATATTTACCTAGATGTAGATGTGTGTTTGCTTGGAGAGAAGACAGGATATTCCAGCATGCTAATCCTAGGAGAACAGATTACAATTTATAGTACATTCTATGTTTTGACCCAAGACATGCTAAAACTTGAAATTTGATATCAAAATAATTTTATTATTGCTTAAACTAATAATGAATCTTTTTATCCACTCATTTATTCAAAGAACAATTACTATTTTATTATTGACAAAATGACAATGAATTTTTTTAACCTTTCTTATGTGTATGAATGTACTGTCTGCATGTAGGTTGGTACACCCGTGTCATACAATGCCTCAGAGGTCAGAAGAGGGTGTCAGATTCCCCTGGAACTGGAGTTAAAGATGGTTCTTAGCCACCATGTGGGTGCTGAGAATCAAACCCAGGTCCTCTGCAAGAGTAGTTGGTTCTTTTAACTGCTGAGTCATCTCTCCAGCCCCGACAATGAATATTTTAAAATATGTTTTGTCACCCACCCATGTTGCCTCTTGCCCATAATTCCATCACTGGTAAGACTGATTACAGCAAGTACAAGACTAGTCTGGGCTATAACATAAGATAAGACATTTATTCAAAAATAATTGTTACAAATAGCATGGGAGAAGACTACAAAATCTCTATGTTCACACAAAATGAATAAGGTTGTTTAAAAAATGGGAAATTGCTTCTTTGATTTATATTGTCAAATTGAATAATCAAAAAAAATTAAGGTTCCCTTTGAGAACTGTACTTTAATTGAAAAATGTTGTTTTACCTAATAATGTGACTCTAGTTGGGATTGGTGGTTCATTCCTTTAATCCTGGCAATCAGGAGGTAGAAGTAGATGGATCTCTATGAGATTCGGGCCAGCATGGTCTATATAGCAAGTTGCAGGACAACTAGGTCTACAAAGAGACTCTGTCTCAAAAAAATAAAAGATAAAAAATAAATAAAAATGGAAAGAAAGTAAAGAAAAAAATTATCATACCAATCCTAATGATTAGAATAAACAAAATCATAACTTGTGAGCATGTCATAAAATTGAAGTCCCAAGCATCTGAGTGAAATGAATTCCTGTGAAGCGACATGAAATTGGAAGAGAGAAAGTTTACACAGGGGAAACAAGGAAATGTGGAAACCCTCAGAATGGGTCATAAGCAAAAACTATATGGCATTGAGTTACTGAGATCCAAGCATGGGCTTTGTGTGGTAGGACAGAATATAGCAGTGCTGGGCAGCAGTGAAGTAGCACCTAGCCTTCAGAAAAATGGGGTGGGCAGGGATTTGAGGGACTCTCCCTTCTGGGCATGGGGGACAAGTCTTTGTATTTCCTACAAATATATCTCATTGAAGCAAAAGTTTTTCTGTGGTAGAAAAGCAAGAATCCCTCCTGTTTTCAGGTCATAGACAGTGGTCATCTGCAGCTGGTGGAGAGGAAGAAGTAAAAGTTGTTGGCCAGTCAGAGATGACCAAGATAAGTACCCAGCTCTGCATTCCTGCAGTGTTGAAAACCTGAGGATCCATATATTCTACACTGAAAAGAGCATGATTCTCCTTTTCAGCCATGAGATGCCACCTATCCCCCAGCTCTGCCCTGAGTTTAGCTGACCTGCACTTAAGGGAAGATGTAACGGGATAGTCAAAACACGGAAGCCCAGAGGCACATCGCTGTCTCCCTTTGATTCCCTTTGACACTTAAGAGCAACCAAGCAACTGACTTGTATTATTTTAGGAATGACCAAATCCTGATTTTTTGTTTTGGTCTTTTTGAGACAGGGTCTCCCTGTAGCCCCAGCTGTCCTGGAACTCACTCTGTAGACCAGGCTGGCCTTGAACTCACAAAGATCTGCCTGCCTCTGCCTCCCAAGTGCTAGGATTAAAGGCATGTGCCACCACGCCCGGCCCAAATCCTGATTTTATACAATATGGAAAGAGAAAAATTCTGTTATGGTACAATCTTGAGGACCAAATCTTCAGGTGCAAAGTTTAGGTAGGCTTTCTTATTCTGCATTGTTGAGGCTGAACTGCCTCTTCTTGGGGAACCTCAGTCTACACTTCATGGCTTCAACTAGTTGAATGTGACCCAAGGGACAACTTATAAATTTAGTGTTGACTGATTTCAGTATTAACATCTGAAAAAAAAATCTACACAACAGCACTCAGACCTATGTTTGACCAAACTATCCAACCCCATACCATAACCTAGCCATATTAACACATAATTGACCATCATAATTAGTGTCAGAAAAGGATGCTCAGAAAAATGATTATGAGCAGGGAAAAAGAGGATGATTGTGAAAGGAAGCAAGTCTTCAAGGGAACCTAACAATCTGAAATATACATATATCTACATAGTCACAGTTGGAAGCTTCAACTCTTTTGTGTCAGTAACCAGTAGAACAGGTACACAGAGGGATAAAGCAGCTCCATCAAGCAATTCTGCCTAATTAATAGGTATGGAACACACAGATCAGCAATTGCAGAATCAAAATAGTCTATAAAATCAAACTTTTCATAAATTCAAACTGATACACAAGGCAATATGTTTACATCTAAAAACATATTAAAGAACATAGATATAAATGACAAAATAATGTGTTGTTTGCTTATATATATTTCTAGATATGAAAAACTATGGGGGTAGAAAATAGAAAATTGATTGAAAATAGTTAAATTTTCAGGGCTGAAAATTGACTGAAAATGTATAATGAATATTGAGGATGATGGAAATTGTCTATATAATGATTTTAGTAATGGTTATAGGACTCTGTTGGTTGGTCAAAACAAATCAAACTATGCATATAAAATACACATTTTATTGTAGATAACTTATACCTCCAATAAAGCTGATTTTTAATATATTTTGTGGTAAAATTTTTCAAATTTTGGAAATTTCATAAATACAGACACAAATGAAATAAAAACATTCCACATCAGTAGGTGATGTAATCTGCAGGCAGTACCTAGGACCAAAGTCATTCTTTAAGTTCCTTTTTTAGGTGCTCTCTCCTTTCCATAACTACAGTTCAAGTCTCCAATGTAATAACTAGATCTATTTATTTTTATTTATGTCACATAGTTCTTTTATTTTTATCCACCATGTGGGTGCTGGGAATTGAACCCGGATCCTCTGCAAGGGCAGTCGGTGCTCTTAACCACTGAGCCATTTCTCTAACCATATGTCATATAGTTCTAATTCAATTTCCATTTTGGGTTTGTGTGTACCTGTATATGAATGGTGTGTGCACATGTGCATGTGTGTGCATGCATATAGAGGACAAGGGAGAGTCATGGGTGTCATTCCTCAGACTCTCTCAGCCTTTCTTTTCTTTAATTCAAGGTTTCCCACTGGCCAAGCACTGAGCAGCAATGAGCTCTAGGCTTCTACTCATCTCTGCCTCCCCTGCCCTGAGATTACAAGTGTGCTCCAGTACACACAGATCAGCTTTTGATTTTGTTTTTGTGTGTATGCGTTTTGCCTGAGTGTGTATTTGTGCACTACATGTTTGCAGGAGCCCATGGAAGTGAGAAGAGGGAGGGCATTGGATACCTGGAACTGGTGTTATAGGCTGTTGTGAACCACTATGTGGGTGCTAGAAATAGAGCCCAGGTCCTCTGCAAAAGCAGTAAATGCTCCTAACTGCTAAGCCATCTCTCCAGCCTCATACCCAGATTTTGTTACATGGGTTTTGGAGATCAAACTCAGGTTCTCATGCTAGCAAGACAAACTCTTTATTATCAATATTATGTCCCCTCCATTTAGTAAATTAGTATATTTGTTGAAAATGTTATTTATCATATAAATGATAACTTATGATCTGGTAACCAATTACCTAGGTTCTTTTGTATTTTAAAATAATGAACATAGAATTTGTTAATTGTTGAAGGCTATACATTACTGTCTATTGAAAAAGGAAAAGTAATTTGAGTAGATATTAATTTGAACAAAGAAATAGCAAAATCACATATTTTTTAAAGAAAATGTTTAAGAGGTTTAACATACAGAAATATACAAAAATTATAAATACATATATTTTAGCAGCATAAACTTAGATCAAGAGAAATAATATTGGGAGCTGGAGAGGTAAGTGGTTAAGAACCATGGCTATTCTTGCAGAGGACCTGGATTCAATCCCTAGCACCCACATGGCAGCTAAAACTGTCCTTAATTCCAGGTCCCTCTTCTGATTTTGTGGGCATTGCATGTCATGGGTACATTCCAAACATGCACACAATACACTCATACACAAAATTTTTTAAAAAGAATATTATTTTTTAAAAAGAATATTATTGCAGGGTATGGTGGCACACACCTTTAATCCTAGCACTTGGGAGGTAGAGGTGGGTAGATCTCTGTGAGTTCAAGGCCAGCCTTGTCTACAGAGTGAGCTCCAGGCCACCTAGGACTTAAAGAGAGACCCTGTCTCAAAAATACCAAAAAAAGAAATATTATCAGCTCCTTGAAATCTCTGTTTTGGCTCCATTAAGTCATCACACTCTCACCAAAGGCGCCTGCTCTTTTGAACTCTATGTAAATGAAATCTCTAATATACACATTTTTGTTGTCATAGTATCACATGTAAAATTTACCAGTGTCATTATATGCAGTTGTAGTTTGGTCATTTCTTAGCCATATATGTGTGCTTTAGTTTGAAAAAACTGTAATTATTTTATCATTCTACTACCAACACTCATGTTGGTTGCTTCCAATTTTGTTTATTTCACAGCATGTAGCTCCAAATATTCTTGCATGTGTTGAAATGTGTAAGCGTTTCTGATGACTATGAGTACAGTGGCCATATCATACCACACACACACAAACACACACACACACACACACACACACACACACACATGTTTTTAACCTTACTGAAATGCAGACTTTTTTCAAGTGAAATTTGAATTTTTAAGTATGATATTTGAAATAATTTGAAGTATTAAATTTTTAATATTAAAGACTAATACAGACTAGGCTTCTCTGCCCTGGGACCCAGATTCAGATGTTTGCAATCAGCTCTGAACAGCTGATGGGCAGACTCTATGTGGGGTTCTGTGGGTTCCACTCTACCAGTGAGTAGCTGAGAAATACCTGAAGTCTCCCCATATGGCTCCAGCCTGGGCTTGTCTGCCATTGGACTCAGATCTTGACATATTCAGCCTCCCCTGAGAGCCATCTTTTTATTGTCTGTAAGAAACACATCTCACCTTCAAGGACAGGTATTATCATAAAGTGAAAGGGTGGAAAAAATATTCCAAGCAAGTTACACAAAGAAGCAAGGAGTTGCTATCCTAATAGCAGACAAAATGGTTTCAAACTAAAATTAATCAGAAGCGATGAAGAGAGTACCTTAATTCTTATCGAAGGAACAATTATCCAAGAAAATATCATAATCATGAATATATACATATACACACCAAACTCTTGTGCACCAAACTTCATAGACACAATTCTATAAGACGTCAGGGCACAGATTAATCCCAACATGCTACTAGTAGGGTAATTTAATAACCCACTGTGTCCATTAGACAAATCAAGCAGACAAAGAATAAACATAGAGACACCTTAACTGAACAATACGATATATCAAATGTCTCTAGACATCTACCAAGAACTCCATCCAAACACCAAAGAATATACTTTCTATTCAGCATTGCATGGAACATTCTCTAAAATTGACCACATACTGGGACACAGAACAAACCTCAACAAATACAAGAAATTTGAAATTATTCATGCATTCTATCAGACCACAATGCAATAAAGCTTAATATCATCACTAGAAGAAGTCCTAGTAACTACATGAACTCATGGAGATTAAACAGCATACTCCTGAATGGGTCAAAGGAGGAATTAAGAAAGAAATAAAAGTATTCCTGGAATTAAATGAAAAGTACAATACAATAGAACAAAATCTCTGGGACACTTAAGAGCAGTCCTAAGAGGGGAATTTATAGCTCTGAGTACCTACTTAAAAACAAGCAAACAACAAAAAAAGAGAAAGAGCACAAATAAATGACTTAACATTGCAACTCAAAACACTTGAAAGAAAACAACAAATGAATACCAAACCCAGCTGACAAGTGGAAATAACAAAAATCAGAGCAGATGAAATAGAGGCGAAACAATACAAAGAATCAATGCAGACCCTTAGCCCAGCTAACCAAAAGAAAGAACAACAAAATCAACAAAATTCGGGAAAAAAGAAGAAATCACTGTAGACATCAAAAATATCCAGAACATTATAAAGAATACTTTAAAAACCTATGTTTTATTAAATTTGAAAACATAAAAGAAATGGATATCTAAAATCATGGAAATCACCAGAAGAAGAGATCCACCTTAACCAAGAAGAGATCAACAGCTTAAACAGACCAATAACATGTGAGGAAATTGAAACAATAATACAAAATCTCCCAAATAAAAAAAGCCCAGGCACAATGGATTTATGGCAGAATTCTACCAGATATTTAAAGAGGATTTAAAAACAATATTAGTTAAGTTATTCCAAAGGGTAGAAACAGAGAGAAATCTCCCAAATTCTATGAAGCCAGCATCTAATACCAAAACCAGGCAAAGATACAACCAAAAGGAAAGCTATAGACCCATATATTTAATAGATATAGTTGCAAAAATTCTCAACAAAATACTTGCAAACCACATTCAAGCATACATCAAAAAAGTTACCCACCATGATCAAGTCAGATTTATTCCAGAGATGCAGGGATGGTCAACATACATAAATCAATAAATGTCATAAATCATATAAATGGACTCAAAGAGAAACACAAAAGAAAGAGAAAAATAAAACACATCATCATCTCAATTGATGCAGAAAAGGCCTTTGATGAAATTCAATATGTTTTCATGTTTAAATTCCTAGAAGTAATTGAATAAGGGGTAACATTCTTCAACACAAGCTATATACAACAAATCTACAGCCAAAATCATTCTAAATGGAGAAAAATTAGAAATATTCCCTTTAAGGTCAGGAACCTGGCAAGGCTGTCCACTATCTCCACTCCTTTGCAATATAGTGCTTGAAACTCTTGCTAGAGCTATAAGACAAAAGAAGGAAATTAAAGGAGTACTAATTGGAAAAGAGGAGGTCAAATTATACCTTTTTGCAGATGACATGATAGTATACCTAAGGGATGCCAAAAATTCCACCTGAAAAACTCCTAGAAACATTTAACAGTTTCAGTAAAGTAGCAGGTTAAAAATTGATCTACAAAAACCAGTAGCCTTTCTACATTCCAAGAACAAGTAATTGGGGAAGGAATACATGGCTATAATCAAGGAAAAAAATGATACCAAATGCTGGACAAGTTGTGAGGAAAGGGGAACACTCACTCACTGCTGGTGAGATTGCACACTGATACAAAGCCCATGGAAAGCAGTGTGGAGAACAACAATATAGACTGGACACTCATTTGATCAACTTGATTGAACATACAAGCCCCCCCCTGCTGGATGGTGGGACCCATGAGCTGTGTGGGTTTGGGCACAACTGCTTGCAAATTGGTTTTACATGAAGGATGCTTGTACTCACAAATTATCACCTATTGTTAAAAAAAATGAAAACAAAACAAAACAAAAAAGCAGAGAAAGATGCAGAAAACTTATGGCAGAATGCACGATCTGCGATGGGTAGAGGTGGGGTGGGGGGGAAGGGAAGGGAATATATGCCTGAACTGAATTGGAAAATGATGTATTAAATACACAAAGCATCAATAAAAATAAATTTAAAAAAAAAGACTAAAAATGAATCTACCATTTTTACTCAGTCATACCACTCCTGGGTGTATATCCTAAGGATTCATCCTATTGCAGAGATATGTGTACATTCATGTTTATTGCTGCTCTTTTCACAATAGCGAAGACCTGGAAGTAGCCTATGTGTCCCTCAACTGATGAGTGGATAATGAAATGTGGTATATTTACACAATGGAGTTCTACGCAGCAATAAAGAAAGACATCATGAAATTTGCAGATAAATGGATGGAACTAGAAGCTGTTATGCTAAGTGAAGTGACATAGGCTCAGAAAAACAAATGACATATGTTGCATGTCTTTTGTGGATCCTAACACCAAATCCTTATAAATAAGTGTACATCCAGATGTAACTGCAGGAACCAGGTAAATGAAAAGGAACCAGGAAGGTAAAGGGAAAGAGGGAACCTGTGACAGAATGCTGGTAGGTGACAGGTTTTACTAAGGGAGGAATGAGTAAAACCAAGGTATCTAAATGGGAGGTGAGTAGAAGTGTTATGGAAGGAAAGGAAGGGATAAAGGGGGAAAAGGAGCCCAACAAAAGTGGGGTCATAGGAGATTGGCAGTATCGAGGGAGAAATGTGGATACTTTAGATGGAGAAGACATGGGCGGCATAGATAGGTAAAGGGAGAGAGATTAATCATGCCTTGTAGGATAAAAATCCTGAGCAAATCATATAAGTGTAAAAATCTCTTGACAAATTGCACATATAATACCTCTACATAAGTCCATATGTGAAGATGAATTCTGCATATGAAGAAACAGTACCAGACAGAAGTAATCTTCCTTTGAGTCATTGGCCAGGGTATTCCAAGGGACTCCCAAATTTACACAGGCTGTTGTCACAGCCCCTTGATTGCCTCCCAGAACCTAAAGGTAAGACCCTATTGCTGAAGACATGACATACTTTGGAGACCAGATCTTGAGAAATGGAGCTGGATCTGACCTGGAATCCACCATTTTCGAAGCCTAGCTGTTATAGTTGTGGGTAGTACTATGCAGGCCACTAAAGGACATCATTAATAGATTGTCCAACATCAGCTTCATGACCAAATATCCACATCAATGACTAGCACAGCATTTGACAGTGGTGCAGTAGTGCCACTTCTTTTTTTTAGGATTAAATAAATTGATGTTTATTAAACATTTGCAAAGTGCATCACATTATAGCACATGCCATGTAAATAGTTATTAGATATAATCTTTTTTTGTAGTTGGAATACAGTTTTCACTGTATTAAAAGATATTTTCTAGTTTAGTGTAAAACCTTTCCAAAATGTTTTCATGTATACACAGATGTGTAATTATAACAGTTTATTTTTTCCAGCTTGAGGAATATCTTTTTTTTCAGTTTTTTTTATTGTTATTAAACTTTTTTCCATAAGTCATACATCATTTCTCAATAGAATCTAGAGTTGCTATCCTTTCCATGCCCCCCACCCCACCCAAGTCCATGCACTCTCCCATACATGTCCTGCATCTTTTTCTGAGTCTTTCCAGAGTTTTTTTTTTTTTTTAGTTTTTTTGTTGCTGTTGTCTCCAACTTGCATTGCTAAGCAGTATATATACATAGTTATATATATATATATATATATACATACACACATACATACATACACATATCACTTGAATTGGAGGACTTATTAAAAGATGTCATGTTTTCCTTAAGGAAGTACTCGAAGGTTCCTCCTTGGCAATCCCAAACAACCATCAACCCTGCACATTTATCTTGGGAGAAATCAATGGCTAACCAATTAAACCTAAAGCCCACCCTCCTTAAAGGAGCTCATCCTTGCAACAGGAGACCAGGAATCCAAAAGTGCTTGGATGGCCAAACTGTGAAGATTAGGACTCTTCAGAGTGTGGTTCCATGGACAGGCTGCCTATATTCAGCTTCACCTACCCAGGGCTCAAAGAACATTGTGTAAGAGGGGGAGGAAATATAAGAGCCAAGGAGGTGATGCAAGGCCAAACAGAATCAATTTTACAAGTTTCTGGGACCCTGTTCATATGAACCTATAGCATTGGTATCAGCATGCACAGGACCCATGAAAGCTTAGCTGTACAAAGCTGAAGCACAGAACTGCAGGAATGGGTAGCAGAGCCAATATTGGCTGAGGAAATATTGGCAGCAGATGGTGCTCAGTTGAGGAAGACCTGGCCTTCTTTAAAAAAGAAACCCTGGAAGGCTGACTAGAGCTCAAGGGAGGAGCTGGCACTGAAGAATGAGCAGGGAGAGTAACTGGGTGCACAGAGGCTAGCACAAAGGACAAAGGTGCGAGCTCTGAGATGGGGTCTACTGGAGGATGTCAAGGAGAAACAGGTATAATATTGATTAAAACCGACTGAAAAATTATGTATGATACATATAAGTGATTCAATTAAAAATGAAAAAAAAGGTTAACACATAATTTCAAATGATTAATTCTACTACCAACCAGTTTAGCATTTTAGTCAAAATAGATGCCTGTATCCAGAGCATATTTCATTTCTGTATAATGAAAAGATAGCCTTCATGAGCACTTCTTGAGGGCGCATGCAGTGAGTGGTACTGCACTTTGATGGTGCATGATGACAGTGCTGTTCACAGATTAAATATCTGCCTGTTACTGTATTTCATTGCTGTAGCAAAAAGATATAACCAACCTATCATGAATGTGCTTGTCAGTATTTCATTTGTAAAATCCAATATTACTGTAATAAATGCCCTGGAAGCACAATGATTGACTTATTTGAGTGCTAAAAATAATCAGTACTCAAACAAGGATCCACAAGAAACAATTTCTCAGAATGATGCAATGAAGTTTGGATGGATCTTAAACAAAGTCCCTCCAAATGAAACCCAGCAATCAAAAGTCAAAATTTGAAAAGAGAACAAAAGGAATAACTTTTTATACTTAATCTATGTTAGTATACTATAATATATAATTATTTTACTCTAAATATAATTGATGGAAAGACTTTTAAATTTACCACATGTTCTATCTGTGTTGTATGGTATAAATATATTTGTCTAATTGAAGCTACTTGGGGAGAAGAACAGGAGGAATATAAGCATCAGGAGACAGGATAGCATTATGCACAAACTGACAGCAGCTTGAATGCAGTAAGTATAGCTGAAGACATCATGGGAAAGCATGCATAAATGAGCATATATGTAAATGCACACAACTGTTCATCTATCCGCCATACAGTATTGCTTCAAACTGCTGACTATACTTAGGTTGGTTTTATTGAAGTATCTTTGCTGAGAATGATGAATTTATTTACAAAGTTGCTCCAGAATGTTCAGAAATATTCAATAACATTGTTTTACTGTTTTAAATAAATGTTCGTATTAATTCTTTGAGAATCTCATGTAATGCATTTTGATCATATCCACCCCTCACCTACACTTGTGTGACATCTTCACCCTCTTTCCACATTTACACAAGTTTGTGGATGAACAAATGAGAAAGCATTGTAACAAATTTGTCCTGCCAAAACCCTCTTGGGTGTGAAGCCATCCCCAGGACCACAGTCAACTCACCAAGGTCCACACCCTTAAAGCATCTGACTCTCCCTCTCCTCATCTGGCATTGAAGGTTTGGAGGATTCTTGGACAGACATGAGTCTTCAGTCCATATTGGAAGGTTTAAAAGCTGTGTCTCATGTCTTTGAGGAGTGGCAAAAGCAGTGGCAGCCACAGAGCAGATGCACCTGCCAGTAAGAATGGAAGACAGGCCAAACAACAGTGCTCTTTCTTTTTTTTTTTTCTTTTTGTCTTTTTACTAAGATCCCAAGTTTTGTATCTGCAGTAAGTTTATCTGGTCTTACTGATTATTTATTTCTGGTTTTACTTTCCTTTTGGATGCTTAAGCCCACACAGCCCAGATTAAACAAGGTTTTTGTTTTCTTGAGGTCAGTTGAGGATCTGGTCCTCAGGGGTCTCTCAGGGTTTTGTTGGGGGGCAGGGGGGAGCCCCTTGCTCCTTTCAGCTTATCATTTACCAGTTCCATCAACTCAAGAACAAAATTAGGTCTTGCTAGACCAGGCTTTCTTTTCTGAGGCATGAGCAGACTTTCCTCTTTATAGACAGGACACTGGCCAAAGTCCTATCAGTGGATCTCCAAGACCTCCATGAACAGGAAGACTGGTGATCCACATTTACAGGACATTTCAAGAGATGCCCTCATGCATAATCCCCTAAGACTTTGAACTCTGAGGGCAAGGACCAAAGTTATCCCTTAGGTCCCTTGCCTAAATGGTATGGATGTTAAGTATAGTCATTAACCACCCAGAAAGACTAAGTTTCACCAGCCTGTTATATTGCACCTATATTAAAATTTTATCTTTTGAAAACAAACTGTATGTTATTTCCATATCATATTTCTTGATTCACATTTTTCCATTTTAGTTTTATATTATTCTAAAAGATGCATATATACCCTCCATCATATACCAAAAATCCAGGGTCTGAAAATTAATGGTAGCTTAATTCTAGAACCTGTTTAGGGATTCACAATATAAGAGCATATTTGTTTTCAGATCATGAGAAATATAACATTAATGTTGCTCAGTTTGTCTTACAACTAGGTACTTGGTACTAGCATCCAAAGATGAAGGATACCATTCGCTTTTGTTTTTCTGGGACTATGTTACTTCACTTAGCATAAAATCTTCTAGTTCCATCCATTTACCTACAAATTTCTTGTCATCTTCTTTTTTTTGGGGGGGGGTCTTTTCGAGACAGAGTCCCCCTGTAGCCCCAGATGTCCTGGAACTCACTCTGTAGACCAGGCTAGTCTTGAACTCACAAAGACCCACCTGCCTCTGTCTCCCGAGTGCTAGGATTAAAGGCATGTGCGACTACGCCCGGGGATGTCATCTTTCTTTACCACTGCATAGAACTCCATTGTGTAGATGTACCATATTTTCTCTACCCACTCATCGGTTGAAGGGCACTTGGGTTGGTTCCAGCTCTTCACTATTGTGAAGAAAGCTGCAATGAACATGGCTGTACATGTGTCTCTGCGGTAGAATGAGTCTTGTGGGTATATACCCAGAAGTGGTATGGCTGAGTCAGGTAGTAGGCTCATTTTGAGTCTTTTAAAAGTTCTCCACACTGCTTTCCATAATGGTTGTATGAGTTTGCATTCCCACCAGCAGTGGATGAGTGTTCCCCTTTCCCCACAACCTCTCCAGCATTTGGTATCATTTGTTTTCTTGATCCTAGCCAGCTTTATTGGAGTGAGATGATATCTTAAAGTGGTTTTGTTTTGCATTTCCTTAATTATTAGTGATGTTGAACACTTTTTAAGATGTTTCTCAGCCATCTCTATTTCTTCCTTGTAAAGTCTCTGCTCAGCTCTTTACTTCATCTTTTGAATGAGTCATTTGTTTTCTTACTTATTTGTTTTTTGAATAGTTTATATATTCTGGAAGTTAATGCTCTGTCAGATGAATCAGCAGTGAAGGTTTCCTCCCACTCTGTGGGTTTTCTCTTCACTTCCCTGATTATTTCTTTTGCTGTACAGAAACTTTTGAGTTTAATAAGGTCCCACTTGCCAATTGTCCACCTTATTTCCTGTGCAACTGCTGTCTGATTTAGAAAGTCTTTTCCTACGCCTATGTCTTGTAAGTTGCTGCCAACTTTTTCTTCTATCACCTTTAGAGTTTTGGGTTTCACATTGAGGTCTTTGATCCATTTGGAGTTGATTTTTGTACAGGGTGAGACTAAGGGGTTCAATTTTATTCTTCTACAAATAGTGATCCAGTTTTGCCAACACCATTTGCTGAAGATGCTGTCTTTCCTCCAGTGAGGCTTTTTGGCACCCTTGTCAAATATGTGGTGGCTGAAATTATATTTGCTCAAGTTTGGATCTTCAGTTTTGTTCCACCAGTCTACAGGTCTGTTTTTGTGCCAGTACCAGGCTGTTTTATTTTTTTGTTTGTTTGTTTTTTGTTTTTTTGTTTTTTTTTTTGGTCTTTTCGAGACAGGGTCTCCCTGTAGCTCCAGCTGTCCCAGAACTCACTCTGTAGACCAGGCTGGCCTTGAACTCACAAAGATCTGCCTGCCTCTGTCTCCCAAGTGCTAGGACTAAAGGCGTACACCACCACGCCTGGCTTTTTTTTTTCCAGGCTGTTTTTATGACTGTAGCCCTGTAGTATAGTTTGATGTCTGGTATAGCAACAGCCCCCCTCCCCCCCGTATTGCTCTTTTCACTCAGGGTTGCTTTGGCTATTCAGGGTCTTTTGTTGATCCATATGAATTTAAGAATATTTTTTCCAAGCCTGTGAAGAACTGACACTATCTTTTTATGGTGTGTACATGTGAATAATATTTGACAGAATGAATCTGACTTACAATTCTTTTACCTCAAAATTCTTTAGTTTGTTACTTCATTTTATTCTAATTTATCATTGAAAAAATGAAACATGCCTTCTTGTCTTTTTTATTGAAGTTGCTATTTCTTCTGCCAAAATAATTTAGATTTTTATTTTAGTTTACCTTTGTTTTGTTTAAAAATATTTCCAGTATGCTCCTTTGTTATGTTTGTATAGAAGAAGATAAATCCTGTTAACAAAATTCACAACTTTTCCTGGTTGGAGCAAAAGGAATTATAGTCTCAGACCATGGATTTTTTTTTTTTGGGGTCTTTTTGAGACATGGTCTTTCCCCCAGCTGTCCTGAACCTCACTTATCTATGTAGACCAGGCTAGCCTTGTACTCATAGAGATCCACCTGCCTCTGTCTCCCTAGTGCTGAGATTAAAGGTGTGTGCCACCAAGTCTGTGGCCAAGTCATGAATTTTTAATCATTATAACTAAGCTGAAGTGCACTTTACTAATCAAAACAAGAACCATAACTATCAACACATTTTTGTCGATGAGAAAGAAGTTTGTTTATTCCTGTAGTGGAACAAAAATCTGTGCTTCAGGCTCAACAAACTGTTGGAAAGCATTTTCCTTACAAAAAGTTGTCAAGCTACTTGAAGAAGTGGTAGTCAGTGGGAGAGAGGTCAGAGGAATTTGGAGGATGAAGCAGAACTTGTTCAGTTGCTGAGCCCTTGGTTGTCTGATGGGCAGCTGGTGTTGTAGAGAAGAACTGGGCCTCTTCTGCGGCCCACTGATGGGTGCTGTCCTTTCAGGTTTCACTGCATTCCGTCCATCTGCTCAGCACATTTCTCAGAAGTGATGGCTACACCAGGATCCTGGAAGCTGTAGCAGTAGGTCAGATCAGCATGGTGACCACCCAACAGTGACTATTACATTTTGTTGTCCAAGTTTGTATTTAGGAAGTGCTTTGGAGTTTCTCTTCAGTAAAACCATTGAGCTTTTGGTTGCCAGTTGTCAGATATGATCCATTTTTCATCATACTTCACAGTCCAAATGAGAAAACTTTTTGTTGCACAGAATTGTCAAAATGACAATTTTCTTTCATTCTGGACAGCAGATCAAACATCCAGTTTTTGAGCTTTCATTACATTTCTGATTTGCTCCAGATTTCCAGTGACCATTGAATGGTAACTTCTCCTGTAATTATGAGGATCAGCTTTAATGGCTGTTCTCAGGTGGCCATTGTGAAACTTTGCTAGCTGGCTACCTCTGTTGTTATCTTCAAGTTTTTTTTTTTAAGAACAAAACAAAAGAAATTTCATAATACAAAATCAAAGGCTAGAAGACCCAAGGAAAATTGGGTTTTTGCTGTCTGATGAGAGACCTAGATAGCTGTACAGAAACAGAAACATTGTTAGATCAAAAATATGATAGGAATAAAGTGGAGGGAACTAGGCAAGGCCCATTTGTTCTGATAAGTGATTATCTAATTAAAATCATCCCATTTGGAGATGTATGTATCTTCTAAATTTTAGCCCATGTACACTCTTATATGTACTGAATATACGATATTCTTATTGGTAAAGTACTGACCATTTTGAAGTTTAAGGAAGAAGCACTACAAACCAGGATGAAGCATGTATTTTCCAGTTTCCCTTCATTTTAATATCAAAGGTTGTGATTTCTTACTTGAAGCAGTGTACAAATGCATGTGCTGATGACATGTTCATGGATTTCATTCTGTGGTTTAAAGAGAGTTGAACCACAAGAAAACAGATATTTCCAGACAGCTGGAAGGTACTCATGTAGATTCACATCAATGGTTACAGCACGCACAAGACCAATGTAAGCTCAAGCTATGAGCTGATGGAGATATTTTTCATTTCTCCAAAAGAGAGTCGTTGTGTCTCTGGATCAGCCTCAGAAATATTTCTGACAGCTCTGCATTTTTCAGAATCTTCATTTAAGTTTCCATTGCTCTTTTTTACCACAATCGTTACTGTAACTCAGAGAGAGAGAGAGAGAGAGAGAGAGAGAGAGAGAGAGAGAGAGAGATAAAGAGAGATTATATATAGTTTTGGCCAAAATGAAGCCTAGAGTAATTCTCAACCTGTTCAATAATAACAGTTTTGACACATAGAAAAGATGAGACAAAAGTCAGGGAATATGTATTTGTAGATTTAGAGGTAGGACCTAGTTACCATAACTTAGGATAGGTTTATTCTGAGAAGATGAGTGTTTTATCCTGGGGCCAGACCTCTTGAAATGTATTCCCAGCATGGGATTTCCTTAAGGGATCCTAATTTTTAGGGTTCTTACTCCATCAATTCTTTTTATCTCTATTATTAGTCTACAAATTTCATGGATTCTGCTCTTTGTAGAGAAATGTCCATATTTTTAGAGAAAATTATGAAATTTACTTCTATGGCTATCCTATACTCATCCTATCACTATAGTAAATGTGTTAGTGTTGTGCCTATGAACTATAAAAGAGAGAATTGGAAACTAATTACAGTCTTGTGATTAGACCAAGTGCAAAAGCAGTTGCTATTTATGTTATATCACAAATATCCCATATATAATATATAAAATAAACATCATTTATAGCCTGAGAGCTTCTATGTTCTTTCTAAGTGAAAATCATAAATGAAACCAAGTTATACAAACTGTATCTGTAAGACTAAAATTTTAACTTAACATGGAGAATATTGAGAAAGACTGAGAAAGAGATGAAAAGCACGTTTGGCAGAATGCATGAGCTCTGGCGGGGTGGGGGAATGGGCGGAACACGGGTCTAGATTTGTTAAAAAATAAAAATAAATTTATGTGAAAAAATAAAAATAAAAAAAGAAGCTGGGTGTACAGATTCAGTGCACATGTGTTTAGAGAAGGAGTAACCTCTTGAAGGAGGCTCCCTTAATATGAAGGGACCTTCTTTATCTCTTCTACTTAAAAAAATTTTTTTAACTTAAAAATCACATATCTCATACATACTATTTATAGATTTTTAAAAACACTTTTCCTCATAGCTACTGTTTATAGTTTGCTGTTAATACTTTCTAGTGAAGGATACTGGGTTATTTTTCTAACAATTCTTATGCCGTCAGTGTTTCATTCTGCATTATTGATAAAGCTAAAAATGAACAGTCCTTCAGGTAGGCAAATGAGTTCAAGGGTAGATGAATGGATCCCAAGTATAGACAGTAATCTAAGACAGTCATTCTAGTCTCTGGGAATGATACTCATTCTAGTCTTCTCTATTCTGAGTTAATTTCATAGGAATTCACCAAAAATGGTAAATTTCTTTTGAAATTTCCTTAGATAAGGAAAACCGGGAAAAGCCCCCTCTGTGCTTCTGACTGGTTGAGGAAGGAAAAGTCCAAAGACCTCTTGTTTCTAAGGTTTCTGAGATCTTTCAATCTCTTTTAGTTTAATTGGGTTTTCGTAGTGTCATGTGTTTGTATGTTAGGCTATGATTTTCTGAGCTCAATGTTGACATTCCTGAGAGCCACAACTTCTGTTCTCCTGAACAGATGGTGTTACTTAATTGCCTTTATGGATATTGTAGAAATATGAGCATTTGATATCCAACAGTTCTAGGCTTAAAAGGTAATGCTAGCAATTTTATTTAACTTAACAGACAGAAATGTATTCATCCATGAGTGTTTGATAGGTGTGGAATCTGAATGTAACATTTGTGGGCTTGAACAGATGTTTCACAAAAATATAAGATTTATAAAATTTATAGTCTAAAATTGTTGGATCCTTTGCATGTGTCTCTTTTGTTAGTCCAGTTCCATATTCTAGTTTCTAACAGTGTAGCAACTTCCTTTCAGGTGCCTAATTGAATATCAGTTAGTGTATGCCCATCTGCCAAGTCTCACTATGACTAACAGTAACATAACTACAGGAGAATTTCATTATCTTAGGAAGCGCAGAGCTGGGAGACAGGCTCAACAGAACCATCACTGAATGTGACTTTTTTTTTTCCTGGCCTGTCATCTATAGTGTTGTAGAGAAGGAAAAATAATTTTCTTTCTGCCTAGTACACTTCTTCACTGGATCTCTGTAAAATAGATTAATAAGAAAGTAACAAATGTATTAGCATATGTACCTCACGTTTATAGGGCAAAAAGCTCAGAGACATTAGTAAATCTCTATAGTAGATCTGGAAATCTTAAATTGTAGCCTTTTCTCAAACAATGAATGAAAAATATAAAGGAAAGAGAAGTTTAGATAGATTTGTGGGAAAACCACCTTAAACCAACATAAAATTTGTTTTCCCAGTTTAACCCAAAGCCTTCTAAAATGTATGCCTCCTTTTTTTCCTGATGCAGAGATGGGAGACCATGTTTTACAGATGTAGGTCTCTCACAAAAGAACAGCTTTCTTCTTTTGTATTTTTAATGTTTTTTATTGAAGTTTTGTGCAATTCATACAACATTTTTCAGTCCAATTTAGACTCACTCCCCTTTCCATGCCCCCCACCCAACCCAAGTTCATGCATCTTGCCATATATATCTTGCATTTTTTTTCAAGATCTTGTGAAACAGGTCCATGCTATAGAACCTTTCTTTTTGTTGTTTTACTTTTTGATTTTTTTGTTTGTTGTTTCTTTTTTTTTGATATTTTTTTATTGATGTTTTGTGTATTTCATACATCATTTTCCAATTCAGTTCAGACATATATCCCCTTCCCTTCCCCCCACCCCACCCCTACCCATCCCAGATCATGCATTCTGCCATAACTTTTCTCCATCTTTCTCTGTTTTGTTGTTTTGTTTTCATTTTTTTTAACAATAGTTGATAATCTGTGAGTACAAGCATCCTTCATGTAAAACCAATTTGCGAGCAGTTGTGCCCAAACCCACACAGCTCATGGGTCCCACCATCCAGCGAGGGGAGGGGGGGGCGTGTATGTTCAATCAAGTTGATCAAATGAGTGTCCAGTCTATATTGTTGTAGTTTCACCATTCACCATTCACCCCAATCATAGCCCTTACATTCTACCATGCTCCCTCTTCCGCAGATTGTTCCCTAGGCTTAGAAAAGGGGCACAGGTGGATGAGAAGCAAAACAGTCTACTTTCTCTGGAGCTGATGTCTTGGTCTCTAGTCAATTCTGGCTGTTTTCTTTCATGGGCTGCCAGTTTGTCCAGGCATAACCTTTCGATCCTACTAATGAAGCACATGCAATTAGATATATAGGTATTTAAACAGTATAATATATAGCCTTTCAATCCTACTAATGAAGCACATGCAATTAGATATATAGGTATTTAAACAGTACTAATTGTTATGGTAGGTTACCTTGGTATAGACACAGATGTTTGGATGGTATGCTAATCCATGGATTACATTTTCTTCTGTTAAGTATGACAGGGTCTTCATGTGAAAGGTTGTTTCTTTTTTTGACAGGGTTTTTTTTTGACATTTTGTTCACAGAAATAAGTAGCTTATTAAAAATGAGACAAGAATATCTAACATTTAATTCTAGTCCCATCTTGCTTGGAAGTCACGATGTAGACACAGGTGGCCTAGATCTTGCAGAGATCCACCTGTCTCTGCCACCCAAGGGCTGGGAATAAAGTTGTGCACCACCATGCCCAGCATATTGAACCTTCTTTTAAGACCAATGAAAAAATGAGAACATTGTAATACTCTGTATGATAAATTAATAAGGAATTGTGAGTTTTGAAAAACTTAGCTGTAAAGACTTTATTTCTTTCATGAGCACATCGTTAGCACTTTATGCACTCTAATACTTTCATACAAAGAAACAGCTATTGGATTAATAATATAAGCAAGAGACTCAAGACTCAATATGAGCACATATATTATTACTGTTGTAGTATGCAGTATTCACTTTCATTTGTGTATTTTATGGAAGACATTATTGGGGTTTCCCCTAAACTATTTGTTTATTTGCATATTATTTTCTTATGGTTCACTTAATAGGAAGAAACTGGATGTGTATATTCTTTGAAAAATAATGGATACAATTTATAAGTATTTGATTCTGTTGCATATGTAGATATGTTTTCACAGAAATAAATTGCTTGTTAAAAATGAGACATGAATACATTACATTTAATTCTTTGCTTGCCAAACCACAGTTTTGTTTCTTTTATTAAGAATGTCTGCCAGGCGTGGTGGCCCATGCCTTTAATCCTAGCACTTGGGAGGCCGAGGAAGGTGGATCTTTGTGAGTTCAAGACCAGCCTGGTCTATATAGCAAGTTCCAGGACAGCTGGAGCTACAGGGAGACCCTGTCTCAAAAAGAAACAACAACAACAACAACAACAACAACAACAACAAAGAATGTCTAAAACTACATATGGCAGATATCACTTCACTGTACTATATATATATATATCCTTCTACCTATTAATTGCCCTTGGTAGAGAGGTAAATGCTTCTCTGAAAATACATGTAAGTTTGCTATATTTCTAGGGAGTACTAAGAGGAAAAACCAATTTACCTAGAAAAATTATGTTCAGACTCATATTAGAGTTGTAGGAAGTACAAAAAGTTATAATGAAGAGAAGTTGAATATTAATGGGTGGTAGAGAAAACAGCAATCCCCAAGGGGTGATGTTTATCAATGTTATATACAATATACTAAATTTCAGAAGATAAATATGAATTTTGATTAAAACTGTTATTGTAAGGGTACAACTATATGGAAATAGCAAATTATTTTCTATTTTTATCAATAGTGCTTTAAAAAGGAAAAAGAGTCAAGCATGCTATTGCAAAGGCATGAGGATTCTGAGTTCAAACCTGGCCTTGGCTAAAGAGTAAGACGTGTTTTATAAACAAAACAAAGACAAGTGTGTTAGCGTATGTATTCAATTCCAGTGGAGTCAGATAGATCTCACAGAGATTGAGGTCAGCCTGGTCTACATATTGAGTTCCAAGTCATCTATGGCTAGAAGGAGACCCTGTCTTGAAAGAAAGAAAGAAAGAAAGAAAGAAAGAAAGAAAGAAAGAAAGAAAGAAAAGAAAGAAAGAAAGAATCAAAACAAAATAGTAAAATATTTGTTACACCTATTTCCAATTATAATGATACCATGGTCATAGATCATTTATTTGAGGAACAAAAGCCACACATAACAAGAACATTAATCAGTGAGATAATTTAGATGAGGTAAATCAGGTGCTTTTATTAAAACGTAGTGTCATAGATATTTTTAAAACTTCTGTAGTTCTTAATACTGACAATGTTTTAAAAAATAATTTCAGATTTTTTCTTCTTAGGTATCATTATGACAGAAACTTTAAGGAAAATCTTTGTATCTTATATATTTCAAAAAAGATTTATTAGCAGAAGCAATAGTAGGGTAAAACCAATTTATAGAATTTAATTTTTCAAAAATTTAAAAAAGATTTCATGAACTAATTCTAGAGAACTTCATAATATTGTAAGTTATCCATTAATATTATGAATGTATCCACTTGGCCAATAGTTGAAATTTATGTGTCTATGGAAGCAGCAACAGGCCCTAAAGCACAAGGGCTTCTAAAATTATTAAGGTCAAATCTTGCATGTTAAAGATTATGAAACCATATAATCTCTGTCTTCCAAAAGCCAGGATTTATTTTTATTTCTATATATAAATTAATGAGCAGTCTTTGCTTTGATCAAGTCAACAGGTCATTGATAGCAGTTATTCTTATTACGTTAACACAGAAATATAAATCTTAATTAATGTGATCATTTGTATAAGCTGTAAATTGTTTATTGTTCAGATGACAAGGTTTTGGTAGCAGTAAGATCATGAATAAGAAAATTAAACCCTGAAGGTCAAGGAGCTACTTGCCTTCGAAATGCTGTCCTCCCATCTTCAGATAATCAGAGGACAGAAGGTTGAGCAGGGAACTCTCCTTAGCATGAAGGTTTTCTATGGCTCGTGACACTTCTAACAGCTCAGCAACATGACTAAATGGAATTTGAACTAACGAATGGGGAAGTGATGAAAGAGACTTCCACAGAGTCCTAGCCAATTAGAATTCAAAGATCAGATGGGAAAGATAAAGTCAAAGAAAGAACAAAAATTATAGCGAATTCATGGTGCTCTATAAAATGGAATTTTAATTGATAGAAAGAAATGAAAATTCTTGGGGTCTGGAGAGATGGCTCAGCAGTTAAGAACACTGACTGCTTTTGCAGAGGACCCAGTTTCGATCCCCAGCACCCACATGGCAGCTGAGAACTATCTTTGACTCCTGTTCCAGGGGAATCCGACGCCCTCTTCTGACCTCCAAGGCATTGAACGACAGGGGTGCACAAACCTACATGCAGACAGTACACTCATACACATAAAATAAAATAATAAAATAAAATAAAATAAATGAAAATTCTTTTGAATTTTCAGTGAACGAACAGTCATCTTTTATTTCTAACAAGACTGCAAAGACTTACAATAAAGTTCTTTGGAATTTTTGAGCTGTTAGAGATTATTAAGTTAATGAAAATTATACACATGAAACTCAAAAAGTATAATGTTTTATATAATATTCATATTATTTACCACTCTTCAGAAGGCAGAATTATAAACTGCTAAGATTACAAATGCAGTAAGTCTGAAAGGGCCTTTTAACATTCTTTTTGTTTTAGTAAATCATCAATGTATGCTAACTAGTTATGGTTAAGATATATAATGTAAAAGAAGAAATTATTCAAAAATTGTTTTTAACATGTAAATCCAGGAATAAAATTTTAATATCTGTACTAGTATAAGGAACCATGTCCCAAGTAATAATTTAAAAATAGTTTCTCATGTATTATCTGTACCTGACATTACTTTTCATTTGCTGTCCAAAATGAAAGTTGTCTTGGATGATAACATACTTTTTCTATAGCAACAGGGACAGATTGAAAACAGAGGTAGATGAGGCATATAAATGTCTTAACTGACAGTGAAGAATGAACCTGGATTTCAGTGTTTTCCTAGTACCTGTATGGTAACTTTGTCTACCTCTGTCAATGACCATGGCTAGAAGATAGCTGAAGTGTTTTCTTTTATGCAAACTGCCATTAAAACTAAGTACATAAGATATTAAATGAAAATTTTTAACATTGAAAATATTTTAATACATATAATTCAAAATTTTATTTCCTTTGGTGTGCATGCATGTGTATATGCATGTTTGCATATATATGGATGCACATGTGTGGGTACATTTGGGGGGAGTGAGCGTGCACACTGTGTTTGTGTGAAGGCTTGAAATTGATATCTGGTATCTTTATCTTTGTTCATTTTATCTATTGACGCACGGTCTCTCACTGAACCTGGAGTCTGCCAAACATTTCATCTACTGGCCTGCTTTCCGTGGGTATCTCCTACCTCTGCTGCTCATATCCTGGGATTACAGGTGGTTGCCAAGCCTACTTGGTTCTTACAGGATTTGGGCAACCAGCACTTGGGTCTTCACACCTGTAAGCCCATAACTGGGGAGCCAGAGGCAGCAGGATCTTCACTACAAAGCCAGACTCTGCCTCAAAGAACAAATAAACAAAAGAACAGTTTTATGATTCTGGAAATGAGAATATTTGATCTGATATAATGTATTATAAAATAATGCATTGGTATCAATTAGGTTCTGTCACCCTAATTATCTGTTTAAAACAAAACAAAATAAAACTAAACATTAAAAGACATAAATGCTTTTTCAGCAGAAAGACTTAATGCTCAGGTACCTGGGGTATCAACAAGGCAGCAGCTGTTTGTAGCTGGGCAGCAATGGATTGTTAGACTGGTCCTGACAGGACTCAGGTGTGGAGGGGAGTTGATCTGGTTTGAAGTGAAACATCCCCTTTTGACTGTACTCCAGGTATCTCATCTTCTGTCCAGGCAGGTAGACAGCTACGGCTCACAGGAGGTTAGAAGGTCACAGGACACAGTAGCCAAGCCACTTCCACAGGCCTTACTCCCTAGTAGTCCATTGGTTGGCACAGGTCACATGGTCAGATTCCTATCAAAGTTGGAGGAGATAGTACAAAGGTATTTTGCAGAGAAGTCGAACAGGAATGGGTGGTAGAGAAACAATCCCCAAGGGATTAATGTTCATCAACATTATACAGAATAAAATAAACTTCAGAAGAGAAATGTTCATTTTTTTCTGTGCCAGAGAAATGTTAATTTTGACAGGAACTGTTACTCCCAAAATCACAGTCATAAGAAGATAGCAAATTTAATCTTTTCTTATAGCTTTTTTTTTATTTATTATTTTTTATGTGTGTGAGTTTATTGTCTGCATATAGTTTGGTGCACCCGTGTCATGCGATGCCATGGAGGTCAGAAGAGGGCATTGGATTCCCCTGGAACTGGAATTAAAGAAGGTTCTTAGCTGACATGTGGGTGCTGGGAATCTGGGAATTGAACCCGGGTCCTCTGCAAGAGCAGTCAGCGCTCTTAACCACTGAGCCATTTCTCCAGCCCCAGTAAATTTATTCCTACAAGTATTTTCTTTTTCTTTCTTTTTTTTTGAGATTTTTATTTTTTTTTTATTTTTTTTATTGATGCTTTGTGTATTTCATACATCATTTTCCAATTCAGTTCAGGCGTATATCCCCTTCCCTTCACCCCGCCCCACCCCTACCCATCCCCTACAAGTATTTTCACTTTTACCAAATTATCAGACATGCTAGTGCAAATGTGTGATGATTATGAGTCTTTTATGTCAATATCATAACTTTGGTCACATGAAAATATCCTAAGATTATTTGAGGAACAAAAGCTACACATGGCAAAACCACTAATCAGTGAGATATTTGAATAAGAAATCACATGCTTTGGGTTTTTTTCAGAAGTTAAAACATACTATCATAAATATTTTAAATGTTCTATAGTTCTTAAAGTTGAAATTTAATATTTTAGAACGTTTTATATTTTTTCTCTTGGGGAAAGATTTTACAGTTCAAAAATCATATGAAATCTATTTAGAAAAATTACATATAGATCTACACACCATATATTGTATTGCAGTATAAAATAAATGTTCTGGGGGCTGGAGTGATGGCTTAGCAGTTAAGAACATTGACAGCTCTTGCAGAGGACCTGAGTTTGATTACCACCACCCACATGATGGCTAACCATCCATAATTCCAGTTCCAGGGGATCAGGTGCCTTCTGATTTCTGCAGGCATTGCATGACATGAGTGCAATATAGTACACATAAAAGGTAAAAATAAATAAATAAATAAATAAAATATTTTAAAATGATATGTTCAAATAGTCAATATGATAGTATCACAAAATATTTATGTACGTGTATATTCCTGCTAGAATTAACCAACAACAACATTGGAAAAATCTCTTAGAATAAGATTCATTTTAACATTTCATCTTTCTGGAAGTTAATGTAGCTTATTTTGCAAACCTATGATTCTTGTTATTGTGACCAGATTACAATATTATGTGGTTCACAACTAATAATAATATCATTAAGAACAGTAGCCCATATTTTCTCAGTCCAGGTTTGTTTAATTTGGCACAAAACTGTATAATAATGAATCAGATAATAATCAATTTTTTAATTAGAAACACCTAATGTAATCAAATGATGACACTTTATACAAGATAAAAAATCAGAAACTATAATTTCATCTTCCATGAAATAGGCTATATGTATTTTGAGTTAAATTTAATTTCCCTTGATACTCACCAGGCTGTTTTCCATTTTCTCTTGCTGGTATTAGAAATTACCACAACTTTAGTGACTTAAATGTAGATTAGTCTCTTCCTTTCTGTGGCTGGAAGTCTGAACAGGTTCAGCTGGCATTCCTGCAGGCTCTCACTGAGTTCCCACCAGAGTCAGCATGTCTGGGCTCTGTCTTCCTTACTGAGGCTCCTCAGTGGTATTGTAATTAACTAGACTAGTCCTAGCTTGAGGATAATTGTACAATTTCAAACTTATTAGCATGCTCCAGGGATTTGGGTTTGGGTGCATATGTTTGGAAGACAATTCTGCATTCTGCTAAGACACATTGAACATTTCCCATGTGAGAAAGAACAGTGAAGACCAATAAATTAAAATAACTATCTAATGACCTGAATGAGATAAAACTTAGTATACCCATTTTAAACAAGAAGAAGCTGAGGCTTCTTTTCAAAGCACCAAATCAAGGATATATATCTTAATCTTTGTTACTATAACAGAATCTCGAGACAGGCAATTTATAAAGGCAAGAATTTTATTTCTAAAAATTCTGGAGTATGGGATGTCAAAGATTAAGGAACTCCCTCTGATGAGGGCTTTCTAGCTCACCACAATGTGGTGGAAAGCACCACAACACGGCAGTAGTTTACAGACTCAAATTTCCTTTCCTCTTCTTTTAAAGCCACTGTGGTCTCCATGGGAGCCCCATTCCCAATATCTCCTCTAATCCCAATTTCCTTGCAAAGATGATAACATAAGAAGTTGAGGATTCAGTTTCTAACACATGAACTTGGGGGGACACATTGAAGCCATAGCAGTACACAGAGTACAGATTTTTTTTAGGTGAGTTTGTTAGATTTTGGAGAAGAGAAGAGGTTCAGGAAAGATGTGAAGACTATTAAAGTCTCAGACCCAACAGATAAAACAAAGTGTCTTCTTTTTCAGGTCTCTTAAGGGAGAAGCAGATGGAGGAAAGCAGACTTATTTTGAGACCCATGCTGCTTGACAGAGGTTGAAGAGCAGAAGTGGTCATGTTATGGGGGTCACAGGAATGCTGGAGAGGGGACTGGGCTTAGTATGTTATCCAATCAAGCTGCCTTGGACCTGGAAGATGGGCAGCTGGGTGTGGATGCCACCCTGATCACAGTCTTCTGTGCTTAGAATTGGGTCCCCAGACTGCATCCATTACTTTCCACTCCATTGCATAAACTCTTGATTAGTTTATCCCAAAACATGTTTGATCATGACATTTGAAATCTTTTCCATTTTCCACAAGCAAATTCTGCATTTATACTTTAACAAAATGATTTCCTTTCCTAAAAATAAACATACCCTAGGATAATAATGATTTTTATTACTACATGTTCAAGTTTGTGTTCTGAGTTATCATGGACAGAGTTTGTCTACAGTATTATTAAACGTTTCCCATTCCTGACTGCCCGCTGATATTCCTCACCCTTGAGCATGGACTTAGTGAATACAGTAATGAGTAAATAGTACTGATAAAAGTGGGAGTGGTCTGAGCAGTTGATGAATGAGAGGCTGGAAAGGTGCCATATTGGGTTAAAGTAAGTAAAATTATTATTATTATTATTATTATTTTTTTGGTCTTTTCGAGATAGGGTCTCCCTGTAGTCCCAGCTGTCCTGGAATTCACTGTGCAGACCAGGCTGGCTTTGAACTCACAAAGATCTGCCTGCCTCTGCCTTCCAAGTGCCAGGATTAAAGGCGTGCGCCGCCACGCCCGGCTCTTATTTTTTAATTGTATGAATGTACTGTCTGCACGTAGGTTTGTGCACCCGTGTTGTCCAATGCCGCAGAGGTCAGGAGAAGGTGTTGGATTCCCTTGAAACTGGAGTTCTCCTGGAATTGGGGTTACAGATGGTTCTCAGCTGCCATGTGGGTGCTGGGGATTGAACCCGGGTCCTCTGCAAGAGTAGTCAGAGCTCTTAACCGTTGCTAGACTATCTCTCCAGCCCCAGTAAATATTAATCTGGAGAAACTTCATAGATTGATAAAGATAAAAAGGTAAAAAGTTAAAAAGAAGATGAAAAGATAAAAAGTTAAAAAGATGAAAATAAAAGGATAAATATAAAGATAGAAATAGAGATAAAGATGAAGATAAAGATAAATTAGGATGAATGTGTAAGAATATGGTAAGGGAGGACTACTGGACACAAGAGATTAAGCAAGCAGGCTTAAAGGGATGGTAAAACCTGCAGTCTGCTCAAAATTCTCCTCTTTGATATTGAGGTGATATTCTCTACACGCACACACACACATACACACACACACACACACACACACACACACCAGGCAAACATAAACGTAAATGCACCACATGTACATACCAAGCCAAAAGTAACTGGAGGTTGTGTAATATGTTACAGAGAAGGATTTGGTAATTTGGAGAGGGGTCTATGGTGCAGATGTTGCAAAAATAGAAGAATAGTAAACTACCTATAAAAGGAAGGATGAGAAAGCCGTGTGCTTGAAAGAGCTAGGAATGGCACAATTCATCACCTAGTTCTCTGAATTTGGTACATGTCATTGTAGGTAACATAGGTAAGTGAACATCTGTGAGGTCATACCTGCTCTAACTGATGGTAGATCTGAGCTGGGTAAAATAGAAGCTCCGGGATTAACCTGGGATGGCAGCAGGTTGCTGTCTAGATGCTCTCCCTATCCTCTTTACTGACCTGGGTAGACCCAGCAAGTAAAATGGCAGGTCTTGTTTAACTTCCTTTGTCTAAGGCAGAAGAGGAAATGTGTCCACAGTAAGTACCACAGAGATAAATGCATGTCAATGAGACGAATCAGCATCCCAATGCAGAACAGTCTCGGGGTTCAGTTCTTGGAGTATTCCTTGCTTTTGTTAATCTATCATTAGCTGGAGGCATTTCTAGATCCTGGCTTTCTTTTATAGACAAATGCTCATAATCTTGTGTGCTCATCAGTTCTCATTTTACTGCATTTGAAGAACGTACTTTGCCCCTTTGCCATGTACTTTCCATCATATCAATCATTTCCTGCTGTGTTCATCTGGTTGTCCCTCCTGAGTTCAGCCTGTGGGTACTTGAACATAGCTTTAGTAGAGCATTTCTATAAGTTCAGTTTTGATTCCTGTTCCCTATATCCTGCTCTACCTCCTGTATCTCATCTACTGGGCACTGATGCAGATATTTAGCCTCTGCAGCTCTTCAGCATGCCCTCACCAAGATGACCATTGACACTCAGTGAGTGCCCAAATTAGAGACCAGGTCCCTGCTCACTGTCTCCATCCATCCTTGCAGATGAAATGAGATCTGAATGAGATGTGCTGATAGAGACTGGTAGGCTTAGGACATTTACCTTTCAGCATAGAAACAGACTCAGACTAACACCCATGACTTAATGAATTTCAGTATATGATTCTTAATTTCCAAACTGTGTTTTCTAAAAAGTGTTGAAATTTATTGAGTATATTTATTCATCATGATGATACCAAAAATGTTGTCAATATTTAAGTAACTACAATCTTTAATTTGGCCCAGTAATAGCTAATAAATTAGGATCATGGTCTGAATTCTCAATAAATCCTCTATATGAAAACTCACCTCTAGTCCATTTTGCAATACTAATTCTTTCAGTTCTATCTACTATATATGCATATTTCTAACTATCCTCCTGGAAAAGAGATTTGTCATGACAAGAAATTTGACTTTATGTTTGAAAGAAAATCAATTCTGCACCACTAATACATTAAAGGGGATGCAAAATGGAAATTTTTATATGCATAACAACACAGAATTCTTGTAAATTGCTGAAACATGAAATAACCAAATAAACTTTATTATTGAAATGTGTTTCTTAAGAGCATAAATATGTAATATAACTGTAATATAACTTCTCAAACTTGTTAAGCCATAAAGAACTACAGCAATTTCATGACATGAAGCATAGTGTATATAAAACTATGTAGCATAAAATGTTCATCTGCTAAGGAAGCAGGAAAGTTCCAGGAGATATTTTCATAAATCTGGAAGTACTTAACCTGTTTTACTGATATTTCTTCTTCCACTTACCAAACCTATGGTGGCTAACTTCCTCTGCCTCCAAGATTTACAAATTTCCTTTAGTTTTACGTATTTTTTAAAAAGGTGCTTCCTTTTTCAATGGAACATCCAATAGCTTATAGAGAAAAATCTTAATAATAGTGCATAGATGTAGGGGTGGAAGAGATATGATATCTTTTCTCACCAACTTAAGGGACATAGGAAGCAGATGCTCTTATAATGTAAGATAGATTAATGAGATAAAAGTGTGTATATATATATATATATATATACACAGTTTTATACTACAGATGCTTTTAGAAATAAAGACTTCCTCTGCCTCTGGGATTTACAAATTTCCTTTAGTTTTATGTATTTTTTTAAAAAAGTGTTTCCTCTACAATAACATCCAACAACTTATAGAGAAAAATCTTAATAACAGTGTATAGGTGTAGGGGTGGAAGATATATGATATCTTTACTCACCAGCTTAAGGGACATGGGAGGCATATACTCTCATAATGTAAGATAGATTAATGGGATAAAAGCACTACAAATATATGATATATATATTATATATATATATATATATATATATATATTCACAGTTTTACACTACAGAAGCTTTCAGAAATGAAGTCCCAGAGATGTAGAAAACAGTCTTGCCTAGAATTTGTAATCACCTTGTTTCAACTTCTTGAGTTCTGGGATTATAAATATATACTCCCAATGCCCAGCCCCAAACCAACCAGTCAATGATGTAGAATTGTAACTCATGAAAAGGGGAGGATGGAATTTCGTGAAAGTTAGGAAGTAGCAAGGCCTGTTTTAAGACAATCCTCCTAGCCCTCTATGAAACATCTCTACCTCCTCTTGGGTATGATCTGAACTCAGGTAAATGAAGATCTTCCAGTTAAAAAGAAGGATGGAAGTTTTCAGGCTTTGTGGGTGGCTTGAGGAGAGGGGTTCTAGCCTTGATGTCCTCTTTTAGTCAAAAGGAATTCTCACTTTTCTGACTTGTATATGGGGAGAAAAAGATGGCAAAAATTCAAGAGAAGTTCAGGGAGACTGTTTTTGAAGCTTTCCATTATGTTCACTTTGTGTCCAGCATGCTGGGTACCACGTTGTGGGGTTTCTAGCTTCACTTGAACTCCAACAAGATTAAAAGTGTTGTTTTGGCTTTATTTGATTGTTACAAGAAGGAAGTAGAGAAAGGATAACTACTACACACTTTAATGATAAAACAAAAATCTAACATTAAATGACTTTTGATGGGAGCCACCAATATCAGCCTTAAGAATTTTACTTGGAAGGTGTTCCAGTTTCTCTTCAATTGCTGTAACAAAGCACTCTGACCAAAATCAACTTGGGGAGGAAAGGGTTTATTCGGCTCACATCTCCTGGGTTTACAGTTCATCACTAAGGGAGCCCAACATAGGAACTCAGGGCAGGAACCTGGAAGCAGGAGCTGAAGCACAGGCCATAGAGGAAATGCTATTTACTGGCTTACTACCCTGGCCATTCTCAGCCTTTCTTGTCCAAAATACAACAACCTGCCCAAGAGTGACACCACCTACAATGGGCTGGACCCTCCCACATAGCTCAACAATCAAGACAATACTCCAAAGATGTGGCCACAGGCCAGTGCAATGGAGGGAATTTCCCAACTGACCCCTCTCAACCCAGGTGTATCAAGTTGACACTAAAGCTATCCAGCACAAGAAGGTGACAGGGAAATCCTGGGCTTTTGACTCCTCAAAGCAGGTAATTCCTCTGAATCAAAAAGCCTTGAACTGAGCAGGTTCAGGGAAAGGGTAGGCTGATGAGGTTCAGATCAAAGTGACTTAGAAAAGAACTGCATATTTGCATATCTGTTGATTTTTCATAAATAATGTTTATTTGAATGGTGTATAATATGAATCTTTATCTTTTAGTCTGTATTTGGGACTATTTTTTTTTTTAATTTTTTATTTATTTATTTATTTTTATGTGTATGAATGTACTGTCTGCATGCAGGTCTGCGCACCCGTGTCGTGCGATGCCGCGGAGGTCAGAAGACGGTCTCGGATTCCCCTGGAACTGGAGTTCTCCTGGAACCGGAGTCACAGACGGTTCTCAGCCGCCATGTGGGTGCTGGGGATCGAACCCGGGTCCTCTGCAAGAGCGTCGGCGCTCTTAACCGCTAGGCCATCCCTCCAGCCCCTGTATTTGGGACTATTTTATTATGAAAAGATAAGTGCACAAATTTCAAGTGAGCATTTATATTAAAATATAGAGAAGATACAAACAATATTGTCCTTTAATAGTTAATTTTATTACACTTAGCTGAAGTTTAACATATTCCTATCATTTCCTAGAGAACTTATCTTTTTTTTTTTTTTTTCTGGTCTTTTTGAGACGAAGTCTCTCTGTAGCCCCAGCTGTCCTGGAATTCACTCTCTAGACCAGGCTGGCCTTGAACTCACAAAGATCCGCCTGCCCCTGCCTCCCAAGTGCTAGGATTAAAGGTGTGCACCACCACGCCTGGCTGAGAACTTATCTTATTTAGACTTAATTTAAAACTTAACTTTGAAAGTATAAAATTTTCATAATTTAAGAATTAAGCCCAGATTTTTAAAAAAAAATGCCTCTTTACATGGAGAAATGGATTTTGGATGAGTCTGTAAGTTAAGGTAGAAGAACACTGTGATGTCACATAAATGAACACAATGATGTTACATAAATGGATGGATTTCAGTCACAAAACATGTCAAGTATCTGCTAAGCATCAGTAGATTTCTCAGACTTTGCCTGCTTCTTATGTTAGGAATTGCCATCCTGATAACAGAACGGGGAAGAATGCTGCTGTCCTTCCCTAACCCCAACTCACTATGCTCACACAGGCAGAAGAAAAATGAATAAAAAATAGGAGATTTAGCTTTTATGGTTCCCCCTTTAAGGCACTGTTAATTAGACCATGGATTGTGGAAATAGCCTACTTATTTAGTAAAGATTAACATGTTACTTTACAAAAAAATTAATATTAAATTTAAAAGTTTAGGATACCAAGGAAGTGTTTGGAATTCACTTTTTTTTTACTTTCTTAGCTGTCTTTTGGAAATGAATGAGCCAATATCTTATTGTGACAGGTCTCTATTTATTGTGCCTTATACACACATTCATTTTATAACTTTTAATGGGCTTACCTTGACACTTAAAGTATTGTGGTTTGAATAAATGTCCCCCATAGGCTCCACGTGTTTGAACTGTTGGTAGATTGGTGACACTGTTTGGGAAAGGTAATCAAACCTTCAGGAAGAAACGTATCAACCTGGGGATGGATTTCAAGACAGCACAGCTTGTCCCCTCCTAGCCTGTCTCTCTGCTTCCTGCCTGTGTCTACACAGCATTCTGATCTGGCTGCCTCCTGCCATGCCTCCCTTTCCCATGATGGACTCTTGTGGCTTTGGAAACTTCTGTAAGCTGCTTGGGTCACTGTGATCATGGTGTTTCATCACAGCAAGAGAAAAGCAACAAATGTAATATTGTTTAATGATGGGAAAGCTATGAGTTGACTTTTTCTGCAGAGTGGAGAGAATATGAGCATGAAATCTGCCATAATGCTGAGGAGCTTCCAGACATACCAGGCTGGCACCCCCTTGCTCGCTTGTTTCCTAAGCCTCGTTTTCTAAACTATCGCTAGAGGAGGATTTTAAAACATCAGTCCCATGGCATTTACATACTCTATGTTCTGTTGATAGAAGAAAATACCTGAGTCCAAATAATATGTGAAGAAAAGTAGCTTATTCCCTCCCAGTTCTGGGTATTACAAGCATTATGCCAGCTTTTGCAAAGTGCTCACAAAGTCTTATTTCAGACATCATCACAGTGATGACTGTACATGTGGAAGGGAGCATGTAGTGAGGCAGGAAGCCAAAATCTTGAGGGCTCAGTCTCACTGCTCTGTAACAACTCATTCTGATGAGGATTAGATCCAAAAGACCAGCACGAATCCCTTTCAAGGACAATGAACCCATTGATCAAACCACTTCCTGTTAGGCCTCATTATTTAAAGGTCCCAATACCACTCACTTTGCCACACTGTCACCAAACTGCTACCTCACGAACACATGGGACACAAACAATATCCAGATCGTATTACCTGCTTAAAGCCATGGAATATTCATAGGATAAATCTTAACCTTTGTTCTTTAGCGTCAATGACACTTCATGACACTGCATGACGCATGACGTGTCCTTGCTGTCCTCCCAGCCCTCTAGCACCTTCGATGCAGTCTTCTTTGCTTGCCCTCCTTAGTCACTCCAGCCTCCCTCTCAACCTTATCTTCCCACACACAGATGAGCTTCTTCCCATTGTATTCTGCCAGAATTTCAAGTCTTCATTGGGATACCCCATGACTACCTCACTGAAAAGAGCTTCCTCCCTCCCAGTACCGTTGTATCACATTGTTAATGGGTCCAGTTATTTTATCCATTGGTTGTTTTTCCTGCTCACATATAACTCCATCATAGCATCTCTGCCTGTATGTTTGACATACTACACCATAGCCTCTCACACATTTCTTTAAATAATGAAAAAAAAATCAATGTTAGTATCTTTGTAAATCCTTGTGCATATCTAAATATAATATGTAGTTATTATATGAGTACTAGTCAGTGAAATGTGTGTATTTGTGGCAAGCCAGATAGGAGTGTGCATATGTGAAAACATGTCGTCTCTAAGGGTGAGCACGTAGTCACACAAGGTTCATAAGACAAACATTTTGATTTTGATTTATTTTGAACTCATTGTGTATCTTCTGTCTTGGTCATAATTAAAACCATGAACTGAATTAAAGGAACCATTTACAAAGCAGAATAAGCTAAAGTTAGGACCACGGTGTCTAATTAGACTTTATTATGGCAACCATTTTCTTCCCTTTTGAAGAATATAATTGTGTTGCCTGTGTTATCATTCCTACTGACAACTAACACTAACAACTTATATGCATTCCCTCCACAATATCCTATGTAATTCCACCATGGGAAATAACAATTTTAATTAGACAAGAGAGTGATAGGAGTAGATACCATGGGGTCTGGAAGACTGTGTCCTGTTATAAAAGAGAAATCTCTGCCAGAGAACAGTATTTTATATAATATGCTTGGTGTATTGTTTAACAAAACACTTCATGGATACTTCATCAGGACACTGCTTGATTAAGATGCAGAATTAGCATTCACCCACATTTTCTTTTTTTGAGCCTTGAAGATGTTTTCTTGTACTATTTCCACCCTAGTCACAAGCTTATTAACTTGGGAACGAGGTGACAAGGCCTTTGTCTTCGTGTCTTGTAATTATAATTAATAGTAAGTTAAAGGGAAGCAGAAAAATTATATTCAAAGTTTAAAGTAAAGTGACTATGTGGCACTTAGAACAGGTGCCAGGAAGACATTAAGTGGGAGCTTATTATTATTCTTAATTAGAACTTTTGGAAAGCATCTGAGAGAGAGAAAGTCAGTCTGTGGTTCTAAGAAAGACATGTATTTGCAGACACAGTTTAAGGAGAGGATTTTTGCTGTCTTCGCCTGGGCGTCCCAAAGGCCTGTTCCTCTCTACCACCAGACCTACTTGGTGCCCATTGTAAACTTAGCCTCAAGCTATAGAGGTGTATATCTCATTTAGCCTCTTCTGATTCCCTCAGTGCATCTCTGGAAACCTCATTATGAAGTAAACAGCCAGAAAAGTGTCTTGGATTCACTTTAAAGTTACTTACAATAGAATCATTTTCATCAGAGAACTTAGCATTTATTGGGAGCTGACCATATTTGGATAATTGCTATAATACACACAACATAAACTAACTTTTTTGGACAACATTCACAGCACTTGTATGCATCAGTCTTATCTTTTTATCTTATTTTTGTAAATGACCGAAGCTTAGAGGTTATATAACAACAAGGCTCTTTCAAGTATAGGCAAGCTGCCCCATGGACCCTGTTATCTGGATGATGGTGATGATGATTATGATGATGATGTTCACTGTCCAGGGTTACTCCAAGTCTTCTACATGTACTAATTTATATATTTCCCACAAATCTATATGATATCAGTACTCTTAAGATGATAGACTGAGGCAAAAGCTGGTGAAGAAAAGTATTCGGAATGCATAGTTAAGGAGGCTGGAGCAACAGCGTAAACTCACCTGTTACTTCTGAGCTGTTAGTTCAATGCCAGTCTACTTGATGTCTGTAAAATATATTTTTCTCTTTCTGTTACTATCTCCTGGCTTTTCCAACTCCTGGCTTCATGAACTTGTGCAGCTATGTTCTGAAGAAACTCCATCTTCAGAATTTGGGACTGTAGTTAACTCATTTCATAGGACTCTTTCGATGCTTAAATCAGTTAGTGGATATGACTTTAGAATTAGAAATTGACTTCTATAAAATATTAGTTACCAGTACTGTTTTTCAAAAGTCTGATCCAGGGGCTGGAGATATGGCTCAGTGGTTAAGAGCACCGACTGCTCTTGCAGAGGACCTGGGTTTGATTCCTAGCACTCCAGTTCCAGGGAAATCCAATGCCCTCTTCTGACCTCCACAGCATTTCATGACACAGGTGCACCAACCTACATGCAGACAGTATACTCATACACATTTAAAAAAGTCTGATTCAGAACTAAGTAGAATTGTAAAAGTTGAGGCCTGAATATGATGAGGAAATGTTCAGTGAATAAATCACCTATTGAATTGATGCTCATTAAATATTTCCTGTATATGTATTCTCTGGAGATGCCTCTGTAGAAACAGTTGAATATAATGTGTCAATGCCTTCTGACAACTTAATGTGTAATACAAGGCTCATAACAGTAGAACAAGATAATAAATTACAGTTGATAAATGCAATGTGTAGTGCACATTCCTAGAGGCCCCTGCAAAAGCTTTGAGAGGATTCCTACTCAACTGGTTTCTCCTTCAGTATCAAAGTATCTTAGCTACTGAGTCTTCTACTTCTTTTAAAGCTATTGTATCTTGTGGCACAGATAATTCCCAGATGAGTTGTATAACTTATATTTAATAATGACTAAATTGCTTAAACATTTAGCATAGGGATGAATTTATTAAAAAGTCTTATAAAAGAGCTAATTGATATATGTATATAATGCATGTATAAACCAGAGGATTATGAAAGTTTTATATTAAGTAGAAGAAAATAAAATCATCATCCATAAAGCCAGATCATCCTGGACTCAAAGTCAGCTTCCATCCATATCAACTCTAAGCCTAAACATTTTGCTCATTATCTGGAACTGTTTATGGGAACCACAGGGCAAAGCAGATAGCAGCAGCATTAATCACCCCGTCATTTATTT
The DNA here is from genome assembly GCA_009823505.1 of Rhizomys pruinosus. Lineage (NCBI taxonomy): Eukaryota > Metazoa > Chordata > Mammalia > Rodentia > Spalacidae > Rhizomys > Rhizomys pruinosus. The sequence continues at coordinate 45,011 of VZQC01003104.1, read as the reverse complement.
GACACACATTTATTGAATAGGTATGATAGCCAGCCACTGTTGAGGTTGAACACACAGCAAATGGCGGAAATATAAACCTTGTTCTTGTGAGTCTTCATTTCACTTGTGAGAATTAAGCATTTAGTAAAATCTAAATGTGATAAAACTAAGTTTAAACAATGTTAGACAGCATTATCATTGTTGTTTATGATGAGGAGGATGATGCTGTTCACGATGATGACTTCAGACACCATTACCTTATTTTGGAGTTGAGAATAATACTGTATGTGGAGAATTATAATGGCCCACAGATTATTGAACTGGAATTTGTAAATCTTGATTGCAGTTTTTATTACTCTGACTTAGTATTTGGAGATATACTCAATGAATAAATATAAAAACTTTCTTGGGAACTGGCTCAGCGGGTTAGGAACATTTGCTGCTCTTGCAGAGGGGACCCAGTTCAGTTCCCAGCACCCACATGGTCCCTAACAATTATCCATGACTCCAGTTCCAGGGGATCTAATGCCATCTTCTGAAGTCTGCAGGCATTTCATGACATGGGTACAGCCATGTACATGCAGGCAATACACTCAAACACATAAAAAAGAAAAACAATAACATATTTTAAGAACCTTTCTTTATAATTATGAGAGCATCAAAGTTATAATTATGAGAGCAGAAAATAGAGTATGCTCAAATATTACTCTTGACTTAATATCTATTCATGGGCGAACTAACATATTTTTGAATAAGAGATTTAGATTATCAGTGCTTGGCTGAAGTATGTACAGAGTTACCAGAAAGAAAAACATATACTCTGTATGTATTTAATGTACAAAGACATATACACAGAGAGAAATATGTAATTTCAAACACACACACAAGGCTCTTTTATGTGATTTTGCCATCCATGACAATAGTCATACATAAATAGAAAGAGAAAATTCTAAAAACAATCTATAACTTCTACAATGCATATCATTATACATATGTAACATAAAAATATTCTTGTGTTAGTTCCCTGAATCTTGGCTAGCAGTGCTTGTGTTTAAATAACCATCATTTTTTAAATAATGACTATAATATGGACAAACAGGATAAGTCCAGAAAAGCCGTGAAGTACCTCTAAGTGAAGAGGCAGTCACTCTTTCAGTAAGAAAAAAAAAAATTGCTCAAAGACAGTTGTTAGAATCTAGGGTAAGAGCAAATCTATGCGTGAAATTGTGAAATAAGAAAAAGAAAGTTGTGCCAGTTTTGCTCTCAGACCACAAATACCAAAATTTATGAGCACCGTACATGAAAAGTGCTTAGTTAAGATAAAAAGGCAGTCAAATGTACATGCAAAGCATGAACAGAAGATGTGTTGTATTTTTTTTATTTTATCATTGATTATTGGTGCTAGCCCATGACTGTGTCTATTTTCTAAATTTAACTTTATCATGAGTAATATGTGTATAGGAAAAGTAGTATAGTAGAGAGAATGGTTGAACTCTCTGTGGCTTTATGTATCACTGAGGGAAGGCATCTTGGACTGTGTCCCTTGCAGATAAATGGCAACCAACACGTACATAAGAACACTCATGTGCACACATATATGTACATACAGGCACACAGACATAGAACAGAAGCCCTGTGTTACACGGGGCTCCAAGTGCTAGAGATGAGGAGAGTCAGAGAAAATGCTTCCAAACTGATGTGCCATCATCACATTTCTGCTTATATTTTGTCCCTAACTTTTACAAGTAGCACTCTACACAAAAGTCATTTTGAAAACTTATCTCTCAAAGTTTGTAAAGACATCAATGATTTTAGTTAGCTTCACTTAAAGAGGGTAATTTATCATCTAGTCAAGTGTGCCTGTGTCTGCCAGGAAAGCTATGAGCCAACATGCATCATACTGGATAGCTCCAAGGATTTGCTTTGCCTGCTTTGTGTGTATTTGAATACAGAATTCATCTCAACCTGGCATTTTTACCTCTCATCATATTTTTCTTCTAATTAAGTTCCATAAATGTATCCTCTTTCCAGTTTGAGTGATGATAAAATTCTTTCTTGAACTGGCCTTCTGAAAGTCAAAACCAACATTATGATGAATTGAAAAGTGAATAATTTTCATTCCATTGTGTTTATTTTGGGCAGTAAAATACTAATATATATATATATATATATATTTATTTATAAGTATTCCCTAGTTATAAGACCTTGTTCATGATGACTATAAGGTTGTGAACTGATTTCCAACATCAAGCTGTCTCTGAAGGTCTAAAGTATAATGGTATCAATGGAAGGGATAGATAATGAGAACAAAAGTTTCTCATGTAAGACCTGGAATTATGTACATATAGACTGGACCTATGATTTCTTTGGGAAACTGAATTCCTGAAGTCCATATTGTAGAACAAAATGAGAAGGCCATTCATAGAATGGAGAAATGATTGTGTATTGCTACTTCTTAGAGTCATTTATTTCATTGTACCGTCTAGGCAAGTAAGCATGTTATATTTTAGAACTGAGATGTTCAATGTTAAATCGAGCATTTTGTTGCTGATATTGAAGATGGCACTTAATAGGTGATTAATAATGGACCTATCTGTTCTCATTGCACTGTAAGGCACAGATGAAACTCTGTATAAAGAAGATTAAAACATTGCCAAGGATAAAATATCTGGCACTAATTTTGTAAATTCAATTTTAGAATAATTTAGCTATAATATTTAAATAGTCACAATGATTAGGGTCCAGTTTAAATAATAGTGTTTTATGTATTAATCATTGATTTTATATATTTCTTTCTCATTTCATTCTACGTTTTTATAGACTAGGTATTGCCTCATGAACCTTGAATTGACTACCATAATTTGTATACAGTGCATTGACTGAACTTGGTTTAAATAGCATATTAAGAGAGTTGAGCTCTGTTGCACTGTATAGATGTGGGTCAATGAGTGAATGTTTCATTGATGGTATTATACAACTATCATAATGTGATTATGATTCATGATCTTTTGCTAGATGATGCCTGATTCAAGACAGACTATATTCTGCAAATGACTTTCATTTTTTTTGTAATAAATATGGCAATGTTCCAAACATCTTAAAACAAAAAATATCATTGACATAACTTTTCTTCCCTCAAAGAAAAGGTGATTTATGCTTTAAAATCAGAATTGTATGTGCACAGTCACCACAACCAACAATCTGTTTATAAATGAGGAATTTGAGATTCATTGAGTTGACTAGATTGATGAAGTTGAGAAAGCTATTATTATTAGAGCAATAGCTGAGATGTGGAGTTCTGCTTCCTATGAAATTCTTAGCACCAAGTGTACCTACATTGCTATAATGAGCTAAACACTGCAGATTCATCTATTTGAATTTGGAAACATCTTGCCCTTCTCTCTCTACAATAATGTTCCTTGTCTCTCCCTGTACAGTATCGTGATGCACCCCACCAAGGACATCTTGGTCTTGTGTAGTGAGGATTGACTCTGGAAGATGGTGGGACTCCCAAAGGGCAACATACTTCTCACAGGATCTGGCCATACTGACTGGCTGTCGGCCTGCTGCTTCCATCCCAGGTCAGTGAACATAACCCCTACACAGCCCAGTTCCTTCAGTGAATGTGCCTGCTTTATCTGTTTCCATACTGCTGGCTTTGAAAGGACAGCTGTTTATTTTCTCTGCAACACACCCTTCTCAAAATGTAGAAAGGTATAGATAATTGTGCCTTTGACTTTCATTATATTAAATGTAGAATGATTGCTTTTAACACTGGTACATGTAAAACCCAGTCCCCATACCGATACAGTTAACAAGACTCACAAAGCATCTCCGGACAAGGGTTATTAATGTTCTTTATGTGCTCCAGCTCTGAGAAAGCACATGGAATTTCAGTCAAGAATGCATGCTAGTATTTACTTTGTCCCTGTTAACCTTTCAGGTTTTCTCTTTAGAATTAAGCTCGCTGTCTAAAAGAACCAGAAGGCAGTAATCAATTTCCTTTAAAATTCAATGACACTCAAGATATTAAAGAGAATAAAGGAGATCTGAATATACTTTAGAATTCCCTGAAATCATGAAAGACTCAGGACATGGAAAAATGGACATTACTAAGGACATATAAACACAAAGGTCTAGAACACAGGCCCTGTCAGCTTCTACCACCAAGGCTAATTAGGTTCTGTTTGGTAAATACTCTTAGTTCTGCCTCTCTCAACTCTGTGTGCCCTGATCACTTTTGGAGACCTTAAGTCCTTGGGATCATTTCTAAACTAGTCTATTTGGAAGTTTCTTCCTTAGGATGAGTCCTTATTGATTCATTTTCATGTTTTCTGTAAGTTCCTTTGGCATTAACCATCTGTGAAATTAGATTGGAAAAATAAATAACCTTATTCAGAAATGAGTAAAAGCAATGATAAGATGGAAATAAGTCTGTTTCTTTTAATTTTTGAAAACCTTCCCAAAGTTTAATTTATCCTTAGTACTAGATGCTCAAACCTAATTTACGAATATGTCATACACTCCACATCTGATCAATGGAGCTGTGCCACCTCCTCACCTCCAAGAAATGCAAAGCCATCTTGCAAGCAAAGACAACACAATTAGAAGTGTAGCCTATCACTTCCATGGGTACTGGGCATATTAATCAGATTTTTATAATGCCTGTTACCATGACAGCAGTGACTCAGAGATTTTCTCATTAGTGCTTGACTAGCAGTGGTCCTTTCAAAAGAACTTTCCTGTTTCCCTACTCAGTTACTGAAATTAAAATGAGGTGAGATGCATCATTATTCACTCCCAATATGAATTCGACTTAGTGCTTTCTGATGGCAGAAGGGTGGTAAATGGCACCACAGCTCATTTTCATACAGTGCATGAGGTGAAAGTAATGGGAGAAAATGCATTTAACCACACACATTGTTAAGTGAGAGGTATTGAATAGCAGGTATTCATTTTGTAGGCTTAATGAAGAAGAAAAATTATTAAAACAACTACCAAAAACTCTTTTGGTCTACTTAGGTTAGAGATAAATTCTGAATGTTTTTGTATTTTAGACTTCAAATACTGTATAATGCTTAATATATGTGAATCACCATTAGAGACTATAGTAACATAATATGTGTGTAACGAATGTTGATGTATTAAAAGCTATTGAAATTTGAATTTATGACCTGTGATTGTTCACTTAACTTATTTATATAAGTTAGTACATGAAACAGCTCATTGTTGCAAATATTTTCCTGTGGAGATCTATAACTTAATAATCAACATGCTACCCTGGGTGTGGTGGTGCACACCTTTAATCCTAGAAACTGGGAGGCAGAGGCAGGCATATTTCTATGAATTCAAGACCAGCCTGATCTACAAAGTAAGTTCCAGGCCAGCTGAGGGCTACAGGAAGATCTTGTCTCAAACAAACAAACAAACAAGCAAACAAACAAAAAATCAACATGCTAGAAGGTTTCAGTGGGAGAGGGAGGAAGTTGTGTGAGGAAAATGATTAAAAGTTATTACATACATGAAGCTATCAAATTTTTAAAAAGAAATAATCAAATATAAAATGCACTTTTTTTAACTGTGACACTTTCCCACTTGAACCTCGGGCATACATGTAATGAAGCCTTCCTCAGAGCTGAATTTGGAGTTAGGTCAGTTTTATAGCCTTAGCCAAGACCTAGATTAGTGGTATGTGGGCCATTGACTCACCACTTATGCTCTTCCTATGAGAAAAACAAAGTACTAAATTTCCTTAATCTGTATTGCTCCTTGTGGGTGGCTTTTGTAACTTTCAATTGAAGACATTCTAACAGATGCCAGCATTAGAGTGATTTTTTTCTTTTTTTTTATTATGTTCAGGGGTTCAGATTTTTCTCTTAATTTTACATTACTCTAAAATATGAATATATATCTTCTGCCCATGTACATTAATTACCATGCCTGAAAGTAGGTTGTAAGTTAATTCTAGGGCTCATTAATATATTCACATTATGACATCACAGTTACTTTCAGATAGAAAGAAATATAACAATAACATTGCTCAGCTTTTCTTTCAATTGAGGGATTTGGTCCTAGCATCCACAAATGATGGAAACCATTCCATGTTTTTTTGGGGGGGACTGTGTTACTTCATTTAGCATAATGGCTTCAAGTTCCATTCATTTACCTGCAAATCTCATGATGTCATCTTTCTTTACCGCTGCATAGAACTCCACTTCTGGGTATATACCCACAAGACTCATCCTACTGCAAAGATACATGCACATCTATGTTTATTGAAGCTCTTTTCACAATAGCGAAGAGTTGGAACAAACCCAAATGTCCTTCAACTGAGGATTGGATAACAAAAATGCGGTACATCTACACAATGGAATTCTATGTAGCATTAGAGTGATTTTTTTGTATTTTTATTAACCCTTGGATAACTTTATACAATGTGTTTTGATCATATTCCTCCCCCACTCCTCCCCATAACTCTTTTCAGATCCACCCACTACCTCACCACACCCTCTCAATATTGTGTCTTCTTTTTTTAATTAACAAGTCAAGTCCAATCTGTCTTCCCATAATATATCCATGCCCATATACCCACTTTAGTGTGATCACCCTACCAGAGGCCTCAACCTTAAAGAAAACTGGCTCTCCCTCTTCTGGAAACCATCATCTGTCAATAGATCCTCAGTTAGGAATGGGAGCTTGTTGTGAGCTCACGAAGGCAACCGTCCTGTCACCTCTGCACTTTGATCAGTTGTAAGTTTCTGTGTTAAGTGCTATCTACTGTACAAAGAAACTTCTCTGATGATCTCTGAAAGCTGCACTTATCTATGGATACAGAGATACATATTTAAGGGGTAGCTTGATACTTTGTCCACTTAGGAGACCACAGTAGTAGGATCAAACCCAGGGCCTCCAGGCTCCCCAGCCATGGGCTCTTCAGCAGATTTACAGCACCCTGCTTGCATTTCCTATCATAGAATTACCTCCAATCTAATCAGAAAGCAGTTGTGTCATTCATAACAATCATAACATTTGTACCACTATTACACACTTGGGTATATCTTCCTTTGTCATAGGGTTTAGAGCTGGGTAAGATTGTTGATTTTTATTTTTTATTTTTTTTGCCCTAGTAGGTTACATATCACCTTCTGGTACTGGCAAAGCTAGCCAGCAGGGAGAAAGCATCCTGGTTAGTTCTGTCATGATTTCTCCATGTCCTATAATCAAAATGTGTATTGATTTCAGCAATAGGATCTTGCCATCAGGTCTGGTGCACAACCAAAAGCAATGGTAAGAGATACATTTTTCATGCATGGTGACTTAATTCAAAAAGTTTCAGAGAATGGAGTTGAGGTTTTAGCAGGGTACTGAACTTATGCTCAGTTCCCAACACCTGTGTCAGATGACTCACAAATTCCTGTAACCCCAGTTCTAGGGGATCTAACACCCTCTTCTGGCCTCCATGAATATCCACACACATATGGCATACAGACATACATATAACTTCATAAAACATAAAAAATACAGAAGTCAATCAAGCTATTTAATATGATTATAGTATATCGTGACTGCCCCAAGTCAGTCTTTATTTTATGTCCTCCTTGTTACAGCAGACATCCCAAATATATAAACAACTAGTACAAGCATCACAATATTGGAACCAGGCAAAGACGGGAGGCAGGTAAAAAAAAAAATGGAATGTCACTTGAAGACAGAAGATCTTATAAAATGAGACAATAATGGCAAAATTCATCGTCCTTAGAGCCAAGACATCAAAGTCTTGATAAAGATTTATGCTGTGAAGAAATGTAAACTACACTGGAATTAGAGGACATAATCATAGGGATGACTCTTAGAAAATGGAAAGAATCTGGAGTGTTTTTTTTTTTTTTTTTGGTCTTTTTGAGACAGGGTCTCCCTGTAGCCCCAGCTGTCCTAGAACTTGTAGACCAGGCTGGCCTTGAACTCACAAAGATCCGCCTGCCTTTGCCTCCTGAGTGCTAGGATTAAAGGCGTGTGCCACCACGACCGGCTGTATCTGGAGTGTTTCTAATGCAGACAAGCTCACTGAGTCATGTGCTCTTATGACCTGGACACCTGACCTCAATCCTTCCAAACCTCAATTTGCCCATCATGTCATATAGTGAATGAATGTGGGTATGTTTGAGAATTACAAATCAAAGCACTGAATAAGCAACACGTTGATATTCGTATCCTCATTGAAAAACAATGCAGATTGAGAATAATGGTTGACACTGTGTATATGAGATATTTTAGGTCTAGGGATAAAAGGTCAAGATTGTCTGCTAAGGGTGGGTCATAGCTTATAGTTCACCAAATTGATGCTGGAGAGATGTTTTTAAATAAAATTATGAGGCCTGGCTCAGCAACACAGTTCCAGGAGACATTTGGAGGAAAGGGTTCCCACTTAGTGATGGCTCACTCTAAAACTAAGGTTAAGATTCAGGGTATTTCTTCAGATATTAATGTAATATTGGCATAGTAACTCAATAATAACATATCATAGTAAATTTTCTCTCTGCTTTATTAATAAAGGCTATAGATTCTTTGAGATCATTCATGGTGTGACTCTTAAAGAAGCATCCATCTAACAACTCAAAATGTAGAATTTGTCATAGAAATTTAGAGGTAATTTTTGATCCAAATTCAATAAGAAATAAAGTAATAAAATTATTTGGTATATCTACAATATTAAAAACTATATCATCCAGCCATGGGTAGTGTATATTTATGATATGTACACCAGGAAACAGGTAGAAGGATAGCTGGGAGCTCAAGGCCAGCTTGGACTACAGACTTAGACTTCCCCTGAATCAAAACAAAACCTAACAAAGCATATCAATGAACATGGGTCCAAAGGAGGCCTATAACTGTTTGATCCTGAATGATAGATAATCAAAACAACAATGCTTTTTAAAAATGTCCAAGATTGTATTCAGAACAAAATTCATAGCTTAATTTATTATTAAGGGGGAAAAGTGAATTATGAATCCAAATAAAAAATTAAAGTTGATGAAGGAACAAGTCAATGAGAATAAAAAATAAATTAGAGTAAAAGGAGGAGAAAAGTCTATACTTTGTGTAAATCAAGAGGTTATTTTTCAAGAAAAATACTAATGGAAAGAAATAGAAGAAACGGATATCTTAGAAAACTAACGGACAGGTAAAAATAATGGAATAAAAATATAAACCTTAACAATTTATAATAGTATCATTACATATGGATTTGGAGACTTTGATAAAAGAATGGATGGATCAAAATAAAGGAGAAGTTCAAACTCAGTTTAAAACAATAAGAAGAAATTATTCTTTTAAAGTTCTATGTGAGGTTCTTGCTTCATTCAGACACTTCATTATTTTAACATATTACCTGGGCAGCAAAACTTAACAAAGGTATCACTCATTTTAACATGTGCTTTCAGAAGTTTCATTAAAAAATACTTTTTAATTAAAATTTAGTTAGTTAGTTCATGTGTTTGTGTGTGTGTGTGTGTGTGTGTGTGTGTGTGATTGCTTATGTATTGGTATGTGCCTGTGGAGATCAGGAATTGGTTTTCTCTTCCCACCATGTGGATCTGAATGGAAAGTGCTTTACTGACTGAGGCATCGTGCAGGCTCCAGGGGCTTCATAATGCAGGGTGTGGAGACTGTGTAGAGCAGAACAGCTAGCATCCTGACATCCCAGAAGCAGAGTGAGAGTGCCTGCATGTGTTCACCTTCTTCTTTCCCCTTTTCACTCCACGGGGCCCCAGCCCAAGGGTGGAGTCCTCATTCAGGGTAGATCTTTACCCCATTAGTTAATCCTTTAATAATTTTAGCCCTTGTCCATTTAGTCAAACTGAACATCAGGACTCACAGTTTCCATCTTTAGCAATTTTGTGACTATATTTTATAGCCTTATCAAGATTTTTTAGAGGAAAGGGAAAAAGAAAATTAAAAATAATTTTATATTAAATAATTTCCCAAATACCATAAATTTCAAAAATTGCTCTCTTTTGGTCTTTTCAAGACAGGGTTGCCCTGTAGTCTCAGCTGTCCTGGAACTCACTCTGTTGACCAGGCTGGCCTTGAACTCTAAAAGATCTGCCTGCCTCTGCCTCCCAAGTGCTAGGATCAAAGGTGTGTGCCACCATGCCCAGCAGGATTATTGCTTTTAAACATGAAGATGAGCATCATTCAAAGCCTAGAGATATATTATTTACATAACAACTAAGGGACTATTTCCAATTTTTATTGGAAATCATTTTGAGGGATAACATTCAAATTATTTTGAAAAATAAATACTCATGTATACACCAGCATAAATTACTCTGAATAAATCAATGCTTTGAAGTGTGAAAAACAAAGCAACAAAAAATAGGAGAAAAAACATGAGTGAAGTCTCACAAAGGAAGAATGCCTTTGTAATGGCAGACTTAATTTTAGAACGATGACAGCAGTGCAGTAAAGCACCTATGTAAAGAAGTATGATCATATTCATTCCTCATTCTCATCCTCCAAATTGCCTGATGCCTTTCCAACACCCCCCCTTCCTATTTTCATGTATTTTTGTTGCTGATTTGGATAACCCATTAAGTCCAGTTAGTACTGTTCACATGTGCAGAGCCTGGAACCATTCACTGAGGTAGAAACATCATAGGAAAACTCCCATGGCCATATCTTCAGTAACAAATGATCCTCCCCGCCCCAAAGATCAACCTCCAATAGCTCCTCAACAACCAATAACTCCTCTCCTCATTAAGAGGTGGGGGGCTGGAGAGATGGCCTAGCATTTAAGAGCACCGACCGCTCTTACAGAGAACCCGGGTTCGATCCCCAGCACCCACATGGCGGCCGAGAACTGCCTGAAACTCCAATTCCAGGAGAACTCCAGTTCCAGGGGAATCCGACACCCTCTTCTGACCTCTGCGGCATTGCACGACACGGGTGCACAAACCTGCATGCAGACAGTACATTCATACACATAAAGAAAAAAAAAAAAAAAGAGGTGGGGGCTTGATATCATCTACCCCATCTATGCCTAGATTTTGGCTAGTGTGATCTTATACAGGTCATATCTAGAAGACAGCATTTTACAGCACTCCTAGCATCCTCTGGCTCTTACATTCTTTTCTCTGATATTCCATAAGCCATGGTGTTGTTCAATGAAGTATGGCGTAGGTGGGGATAATGTACATGTCCTGTTTAGGGCTGAGCACACCATCTCTTACTGTTAGCATTTTTACTATCTCTCCATTGACTACTGTCCATGGCAAAAATAAATCCTCTGGCCAAGATTAAGAGCAGTCCAAATCTATGGGTATAAGCATAATTATTTTGAAGGCATGTTTGAAGGCATTTTTGAAAGCACGACCATTTAGCAAAATAATAATAGCTAGATAATAATAATAGCTAGGTCTATACTCTATGGGCATATCTTCCTCAGCCATGGCTTTTGGCCAGGATTATAGTAACAAGCCTGAAATTCCCTCCCATAGAGCAGAACTGAAATCCAGTCAGAAAGCAACTTTGTTAACCTGTAACAGTTGGGCCACTACTGCACTGGTAAGCACATGTTACCTGACAGGTCTAAATTGCACCCTGCAGGGCTCATCACTAGAAAATGGAATTCAGTTAGGTGTGTATAAAGAAAGCATTGTACAGTGACAAAATTTGAGTTTGAAAAGCATAATCAATAAAAGACTTTTATCATATGTTAATAGAAGGCAGATATTAAAACTAACTTGAAATGGGAGAATACAACCTAATATGTGCTTCTCGGGCCATGTGTATTTTCACTTATCTTCAAACTTTATGTTAAAAATGACAACAGAACTGGATTTTAAAACAGTTGAGAACAAAGTTCTAAATACTGGATGCCATTAATCCCAGAATAAGTTCCTGTAGGAATTAGGTAGAAGGGACCAACATAAAGTCAGATAGGCAAAAGCACCATTAAATATGCATTATATGCACGTACACTTGTTTGTATGTGTGTGTGCTTATAAATGTATGCATGTATATCTAACAATTCTAATCAAAAAAGAAAAAAGAAAACAAAAGTTTGGAGGGAGTGGAGTCGGGGAACACGGGAGGAGACGGAGGGCGACTGGGAAGGATGAAAATAATGCAAGACAATACTCATGTATGAAATTATCAAGAACAAAAATGGAAAAAAAATCAATGTTAAATATCGTTTGGAAATTCTAGTCATGTGTAGCTTACAAACATTTGATTAAAATAGTTCCAGTAATGGAGAGTAGCCTGTTGTTGTTAGAGACCTACCACTAGATGGCGATCGTGCATCGATAAGGGAAAGCACCCTTTGCATTTACTCGGAAGACTGATGAATTGGCTGTTGAAAGTGATTCATCAGTTGCTGAAAATGATGAATGGGAGGAACAAGAAGAGGAACGTGAACTGAGCTGTCTTTGCACTATTAAAAGAGTGAAATGGATGATCCCCAAAGTTGGGGATGTAGCTTGACTGCAGTGTGAAATACAGGTTATGCTTCAAAACCGACCAGAGAGCCCGCATTTCAGGTGCACGAGTTACAACCCTGGATTCAGGTTCTCTTACCCCTTTTCTCCACTGGGAAATGTTAATAATGACGATGCCTACTTTCTAAGTTGATTTTTGGAAGCCAAATGTTCTTTCAAAACCACAAATGCTATCACCTGACACCCATATGCTCAATCAGTGAGGTTTAACTACTCTTATTTTTTATTTCTTCGTAGTACTCTGGAGAACTTAGCAGAGAAATAGCCATAGAATTGATATTTTCAGTGCAGCGAAGTTAGAAAGAAAGACTCCATTGTAATGTCTGGATATGCCAAGCTCCACTAGAACATGCTATGAGGCCTTAGTTCACAAGACCCTGCTTCAAATTCTCAGCAGATTAAATAGAATAAATATAAGGTGGGAAAAAAGGAAAACCATTAATGTAAAATGTCGTTTTAGCTCTTAAAATGTAAATGTTATTTTAAAAATTATGACAAACTTATCCTCATTATTTTCACACAGAGAGGATTCTGCACCTGATTTTCTTGGGATTTAGGTTATACTTTAGATTCCCCTCCACAATAACCTATAAAATTACTTCTCAGAGTAGTCCTTTTTTAGGAATTTGAAATATTCTGTATTTGATGTCCATTGTCCACAGGCCTGCTTTTTTTTCTTGGCTCATACAGCTTTAGGCAACCAAAATGCAGAATTGCATATCAATCTGCAGGTTAGTATTAATAGACCAATAATGCTCTTAGTTAGCATTGACCTTTAGCAAGACACTGTTCAATAACAGTAGCATAGTTCTGAATGTAAACACAATGTCCAGTGCTCTGTTGCATTTCCTTCTGTATGACCACAGTGCATTGTGTTAAACAGCATGTGTCTCCCCACATCGCTCTATAAATAAAAGCAGTGGGATTAGTGGTTTAAACAATTTCACAGAGCCACATTTTATCCTGAGTTCACTGCCTGAGGCAGAAATAGAGCTGACAGCATCCTGTTAAACATAACTTCTGCCCTTATGAGCTGATTTATGAATTGTGAACAAGAGCCCTCTCCATTATACTTCATCCTCTCTCTTTGCTGTGCAAGCTGCCTGTTCATGTATTTATGTAGTGCCAAGACCATAGTCGGAAGGGTGCTTGATAAGTATATCATTTAGTTATTTTTTAAAAAGAAGCATAGGTAACCGTTTTTGTTTACTATAGCTGCAAAACCAAGAGTTCAAATTCTCAACCATGAAGATGTTGATGAAGTATCTGTCTCCAGTGCCTTGCTTCAAGCTTCTGGGGTAGATTTTGCCATTATCTGAAAACCCCAGAGGATTCTTGGGGATAATTTGGACATACTCTTATGAAATAATAATATTCTACTTTATATTCATTGAAGAAGTATATGTTATAATTCTGTTCTTAGTAAAATTTGTCACCTTTATGTGAAGGGACTAAGTACTGAGTATAATAATATACTTATTTAAATATTTTCATTGTCAAACCCTAAAAGTTGTGCAAGAAAGTAAGCAATAAATCTCTGTAAAATTACACATGTAAATATTCACACACATTTTCAAGTAGTTTATTTAGCTAGCATTGACTTATCTAATTTTGATGGATTCCATTTTATGTATATATTAGTTGTTTGCTTAGTATTTGAATAATTACTATCTTAGAAGGACATTTAGTTTGAAAGGAGAGAACCCTTCGATCTATCTGCTCTGGAAGAGCTAGCTTGAATGGTGACAGCAGTCTCCACTTAAAGACTATCTGATAGGTGTCATGTAAAGCAAGTGTCAGCAACTGTGAAAATTCTCTGTATGGAAATGGTGTTTCCTGTGCTTTTGTAAGTAGGATACCTCATTCTTCTCTCCTCTTTGTAGTTGGATGGAGGTCACATGGCTGAATTATGGTCAGTGAAATATGAATGGAAGTGAGGCTTCCAGCTGTGGCTGTCTGTGGACCAAAGTGTGTCTCCTACGCCCTCTTTTCCCCTGCCTCCAGGACCACATGACACATGGTTAGCTTTATGGTGGAACATGATAGCCCCTCTTCAACTGGAATTTGATGTGGCCAAAGCAAAGAAGGCCTCTCGTATATTGCAGGAAGAATGATTTGTCTGCTTTGGCTACTACCATAACCATCCTGGAAAAGAAAATTTTATAAGTATCCTAGAAAAGCAACAAAGATTCCCTTCAATAAGAGAACACATCTGGTTGTACATGATACAACTTTAAAGTCAGATTTGTTTTGAAGCGTAGGGGTGAGAAAGTATCCCATTTGTTAATTTTATTTCATTTGGGGGAGCCTCAGCTAGCTAGTCTTTGATAGTGGGAATAAGCTACCTCATAAGTTTTTCATGAATGTTGCTTGAGGAAATCTATGTGTGGCTCTTAGCACAGTCTTTGGCTCAGTGTAAAAACTGGGTAAAAGTAGTATTATTTATTTTGTCACAAGCAAGACTCTATTGTAGGTCTAGTTTGCTGTGAAATATTATGGCCAACTCTGTTACCTTTCTCTTTCTTTGTAACAATAAAATAAAGAACAAAGCTGAGGAATTTTTAAGCTCATTAAGGGAAAGTCTGAATTCGATATATTCTCATGTCCCTGAGACCCAGTAGGTCAATCGAAGCATTACCGTGAATTTTGTTCTAATTAAGACGAACGGAATTGAAGATGCTGAACCAGGAGTTTGGCCAGGCTGTTTGTTACTTCTAGAAGGCTTTATGCAGTTTTAGGAAACAAGCATGCACTGTGTATACACTCATATATCCCATTCCTTGTGTCTAAAACCACAGTGTCAAAGCGACTCAGAGCCTAACATCAGTCCTTCAATTGACATAAAACCACAGAATTCAAAATCTTCTATGAATTCTTCACCAAGAATAAATTTCAGTCCAAACCCAATAATAGAAAGTTTCAGGTCAAGAATGGCAGAATAAGGACATTTAAAATACTCCCTTCCATAGCAGCAGAGTGAGGGCTAGATAGCTTGTCAGAGTCAATGATATTACAACCTTCGAGTTGAACCAAATGAGAATAGCTTCTTCAAGAAAAATCCGAGTTAGACTAGAAAACATATTTTGTTGTTTTGTATTTTAATTTTCCCAGTTCCCAAAGAGAAAATCTTGATAGTGATATGTCCATGGTTGCCTTGGAAATGCTCTAACATGTGCTATAGATTGAACATGGTTTGCAGCCCAACTGCTTTCAGATTGATGATAAAGTTGAGAATGAACTTGAAACCTTGATCATTCTGATTCTGCCTACCAAATTCTGGGATTACAAGTGTATGCCACTATTCTTGGCTCAAAATTTTGTTTTGGGCCTAGAGAGGTTAACAGATCATCTGTAATTTGGGGACATGAAGAGTAACATAAACTATATGTCTGAAATAAATGTATTTTCATCATTCATCTTTTATAAAAATTAATCATTCATTGATAATTTCATATAATATGTTTTGCTCACATTCAGACCCTACCTTGTCACCCTCCAACTTCATGGTGTCTTCTATTATGACTTTTCTTTTTTAAAGACCCATTGAGTATAATTTGTGTTCTCCAAATGTTCTTTTATGTAAAGCCATCCCTAAGGGCCTGGACAACATACCAGCTGCCACTTAAAGAAAACCAACACATCCTCTCTCGACAACTACTATTGCCAGGAGTTCTTCCGCTAAGGCAGGGCTGCTTTATGAACTAGATCTGTTTTAACATGGGATTTTTAACAATAATTATTCAAATAATTTACTGTCATGATTTTTAAATCAGGACTTCCACATTTTTTTATTTATTTGTTGCATTTGTGTGTGTGTGTGTGTGTGTGTGTGTGTGTGTCTGTGTGTCTGTGTGTGTGTCTGTGTCTGTGTCTGTGTGTGTGTATTGGCTCCCGAGTGCTGGGGATCAAAATCTGGTCCTTGTGCTTCCCAGGAAAATATTTTACTGAGCTATCTCCCCAACTCCTCCCTAGAATTATTTTGTTTCTGTTTAATCTTTGTGTGTATCTTTCTGTCACTTCTCTTAAATATGCATTTAATTTCTCAAATTTGTCAGCTAGTTTCATCAACTGTGACTGATTCATTTACTCCACTCTCAGGGGTGAAATTAAAAATGAAATCTTTACTTTTCTAGTTAACTTTTATAAAATACTGTATTTGTACTTAAATCTCCTTGCAGATTTTAACTTAATATTCATGCATCCCATAACCATCTGGAGAAGACCTGTAACTTGTTTCTTTTAAATACAAACAGTTTAGCAGCACACATGTAATCCAGTTTGTCCTTGCACATACATCCTTGTCCTATGGAATACCTGAAATCAATCTACTCCAACAAATTCTGAGCTTTCTGGAGTATTTGTCCAGATACTTCTTAATGCTACTACTCTTCTATAAAGAGAGACACTGTAAACGCAGACTTTATGAGTTCTTTAAGCTAATTTGCTGTCCAGGCTAATTAGCAGTTATTCTTTGATACATTGGACATCTGATGGCAGATGTTTTCTATCTCTCAGGCTTAGAGCATGCTGTCCCTTTTTTTTTTTTTCTTGGTCATTCTTATGAATGTTGCATGAAAGAAGTGAGAAATCTAAGTTCATGTTGTATTACTCAAAAACTGATATTTGTCTTTAATTGATTATTAAAATTGACCTTTAGGATCATTTTCAGTCTTGAGATATTTTTATAAGGAAATTTTGTCCAAAGACTATTTCCATAGGCAAGATGTTTCTCAGGTCAAATAGATGCTGTCAAAATAGTGACATAAGAAACTATTAAATGTCATGAGGAACTAACATTTTGCCTCCAGTTAAACCAAAAATCATTCAACTGTACCTAAGCTGTAAATAAATATTAACTTGTATGACCTAACCTTACTGATTGATGGCCTGATTAAATTACAGAGAAAATCTTGGCAAGTTACTGCTGTTTGCAGAAAATTTTGTTGTTGCATAGAATATTAGTAAGGCTCATAGTTCTCATCTTAGAACTGCACTTACATATATGCAAAGGTTCCATAATCGAGGGCACATAAGACCCTTATGGCTTCAAGCCCATAGATTAGGGGCTTCCATTCTGTGTTTATAATCTATTTTGTTGTAAATATGCTTTAAGGCTGCATCTGCATTGGCAAGTTGACTTATAACATGGCTATTCTTTTTATTTTCGGTGCTCTTCAAAGATTGTATCAAATCCTCCACACATACTGATATACTATCAAGACAGCAAGCATTACTTTCTTAGGTATTATTACTGACACATAGGGAGGTGAGGCACAGAAAATCTTAGTAATTTATTAAGTACAGCAGCATTTCACGCTTATTGTCACTCTTGTTATAGAGAACTAAATTTTTTCTTTTTTTAATTTTTTTTTTATGTGTATGAGTGTACTGTCTACATGTAGGTTGGTGCACCTGTGTGGTGCAATGCCATGGAGGTCAGAAGAGGGCCTTGGATTCCCCTGGAACTGGAGTTAAAGATGGTTCTTAGCCGCCATGTGGGTGCTGGGAATCAAACTCGGGTCCTCTGCAAGAGCAGTCGGTGCCTGGTGGCTGGCACCTTTAATCCCAGCTCTCGGGAGTTAGAGGTAGGCGGGTCTCTGTGAATTCAAGGCCAGCCTGGTCTACAGAGCAAGCTCCAGAACAGCTGGTACTAAAAGGGAGACCTGGCCTCAAAAATACCAAAAAAAAAAGGAAAGAAACTAAAATTTTTCTTAAAGATGGTTGACCTACAGGTGAAAGTCAATGACAAAGGTTAAAATGAATTGTAATTGTCACGAAGGAACAATTAGATAAAGGTGAGGTTGCAGAGGACCATCGGGATGTGTTGCACTGTAGTGCAGGTGAAAATGAGTAAAACCTACCAATCCCTGTAAACCCTAACTGTTCAAGAGAATTTGTACCTAGAAAGTTATTTGAATGACATAGTCTCAGCTCTCCAATTCTTACCCTATGCAATTTGGTGCAGTATATTCAATGGACACATTAACTTATTAGATTGTAAGGTTTTTGCTAAGACTCTGTGACAAATCACTGGTAATAGAAGAGAACAATGACTCATGAAGAAGTGCCTGGATTGGCTTAATATGAAGTTTTCAAAATGGAATTGGGAGAGAATAAAGATTTAATTTGGTCCCAGGTTTTTAATTTAAAGGCTAGATTTCTAGGATAAAGGAATGTGGGTAAGGGAACAAATTTATTGAAAACTTATTTTGAGTTTATTGAGCTTGCAATATCTGTGGGATGTTCCAGTAAAGGTACATTATAAATTATCCAGAAAAGAGATTCATATCTGTATATGTGGTATGTACTGCTATGATAGCTGTGCACAGTAGAGAAACCCCAAGTTTTAGCTAATGGAAAAATTATTTGTGCATCTTATGCCTGTATAAGAAGTTAAGAGTATATTGTGCATGTAATAAACTTCTGGTATTACCAGGGCTACTTCGTATAACTTTCTTGAAGTGTGTTTAGATGGTCCAGTCTCTTATATCATTAGCTGGAGTTCATTCAACAGCTTTGACATATCTCAGCCTTGTGTGCTTCTTACATCTCTCCCACAGACTCTAAGTTAGGTGTGTTTTTACAGAAAGGCTCAGTTAAGGTTAACAACACATCTAATTATGGGACAAAACTGCTTGGAGTCTGGCATGGAACTGGCATATTACAGCCTCATCTGAGAGTCACTGAGTGTGGCTGCCATAAAGCTAGAGTCAAGGAAACAGACACGGAAGAAATTGGGGGAACTGAAACCACTGGCTGCATTTATTTTTATGAACAATGAAGCCATGCTACAGATTCGCCCCCCAGAGTCTGTTTATTCCTTACACCCTTATGAAAATATTAGTGTCATGTCGTTATTCTAAAATGTGACAAGTTGAATAATTATATTTGAGCCTTACTTTTATGAGTCTTTGAATACAAATAGGTGAACTCCTCATTGAAATAGTGTCCAAAGTGAGCAGAAAGGGAAGGTTAAAATTGGGATCCATGAAGCGGGTACCAGGGAACAAGCCAAAACAACAACCAGGGGGAAAAAGCTGCTGCATGAAAGAAGGCTAACCACAAGTCCAACTCTAGGAAGGTGGGAAGCACAGTGTGGATGTCTGCTGTGTTTGTCAACCAGAAGGGCGTTTGTGAACATGATCCAAGTTTTCAGAGTGATCGCAGTAGTTAAATAATTGACCCTTAATCCTGCTTCCATGGTGATTTCATCTTGATACTTTTACTTGGACTGTCTTGACCAGAACCTGAAGAACTGACATCTTCAGAACTAGCGTTCCCCATGTTTGAATAGTAACCACAGATACTGAGCTAAAAGCAAATGTGTAAGAATCCAAACCTATAGCTTCTCTTTCTTCTCCATCCATCATTTTTGACACTAAATGAAAAGAGCCTGTTGTGGAATAATTAAAAATTATTCATATTTAGTATATATGACTGTAAATTAATTTTTCTTCATCTGTTTGTTGTCTTTGATTGATATGACATTCACTAAGAGCTACTGAGGTTCTACTCAATATTAACCAGGACATTACTTTGTACCATTTGGGAAGCTATGAAATCTTAGCCTGATCCAAAATCATCTTCAGCATATTAAACACAACAGCTTTAAAGCTTGCCAAGACATTTTTGACAAGTGTCCTAACTTTGATGAAACAAGTAAAAAAAAATACAAATTTCCCTGGTAGGTTTACTGTCAATAGCTTTGAGGATTTGACTTTGTGTGAAAGATTCCAACTACAAGCAGGTGCAGCCTTAATGGTGGTAAATGATATCAAACCATTTGGGTAACAAAACCTGCATTTGAAATGTAGAACAATAGCTTTTAGTAATTTGAGGCTTCAAGAATAACTAATTGCATAACACATAAAAGAATATAAAAACATGACTTGCATTGACTTCGTAACACTCATAGCAAGAAAAAAAATAAGAAAGGAGAACAAGGGAAAGAAGCCCTCGGCCTCACATCATTACATTTTGCAAACCTATTTTGTATAAGTGGACATCAAATTCCCTTTGGGATTTTCAATTTCATTTATTTTATCAATAAGAAGAGCTTTCTGTGGAGAAAGGAATAAATCACATTTAAATGAAATACATGAGATTATACCAGTAGCTGAGCTCTTTGCCTTGACTAATCCAATAGCTTTGGCCAAATATCTCAATGTCAAAAGCATTATAAGTATTCTACAAGGTAAGGCTGGCAAGGAGAAATCAATAACAATGTATTGGATTTGATTAAAATGTTTACTTTCCCCTTCCAACCTCCCCCTTCCCAAGCTTAAATGGCCCTTCCTTCTGCTGATCTGATCTGTGTTAGAGTAATTGGTTGCCTTGTCTGTTGTCATAATGTCTCATGTCTTAGAATTTCTGAATTCTGTTCCTGAATCACATATACTATTATGTCTTTCCATGATTTCTACATTTACAACTCTTGTTCTCATGGTTTGCCATGTGCCACTGAACATTTTGATGAACTCTGAAGAGAAATTTTATAAATACCATTTGCACAGATTATTTATCTTGAGCTTGATAACTTTAGAATGAGCCTTATAATTTATTATTATTTTATTTTATGTGTAGGGATTTATTGCCTGTGTGTGTCTAAGTGTACTCATGTTATGCAGTGCCCTCAGAGGTCAGAAGAGAGCATCAGACTCCCCTGGAACTGATGTTACAGACAGTTGTTAGCCATCATGTGAGTTCTGGGAATGGAACCTGGGTCCCCTGCAAGAGCAGCCAGTGCTCTTAACTTCTGAGCCATCTCTCCAGCCCCAACTTATTTTTACAAGGAGAAAAAGAATGTTCCTTCAGATAGTTCAAGTTGATGAGCTCAGGAATAGGTTCTATTTTTTTTTTTTTTTATCCATTATTCTTCAAGCTACCCTTTACCTCAGCATTCATTTAGTTAATTTTCAACATTTCCTCAGGGCTGGGCTTTCAAATTTGTTTCTTAAGGACACTTTTACAATCTTTCTAAATGAGGATGCTTTTCCAGATATCGTTCTCACCTGGCATTTTACCAACATCCATTTCACAAGGTATATTTTTAAGAAAGAGCTGTGCGCTCCAGTAGAGCAATGCTGCTAACCATAATTTCCCTGTGCGTATTCTTAATACCGTGTCATACTGAAAAAAATATTTGTATTATGATTAATAATTTAATTCCTACTTGGGTCTTCCTGAATATGTGGATTAGTCAATCTTTTCTTCGTAATACACACAGACCACAAATGGTATAAATCTGAAAAATACAATGGCTGTTAAAAATCTAGGAGGAAAGAAAAATAGATAAAAGGTAAATAACTTAGAGGGATACTAAGAATTTACTTCCATCACATCAAAGTAAAGTGATTAATAAGGAAACATACAAAATTAAAAATAAATTAAACTGCAAAACAAAGGAGAGATAATATAAAGTTAATTCTGTCTTCAGAAAATTTATAATAATCACTATAATTTCAAAAATATGAAAATAATTGTAAATATCTCAGAAAAGATACCCAGTGAACATAAAAATAATAACATGTCATTGTTATAAATAAGAAAATATATTCAAATATATGAAAAATTTCTTAAAATGAAAAACAAAATGTATAAATCAAAATGGAATTTGAGAATATATTGATATCCAAATATCACCTTGTTAATTATTGAACTTTAATGATAAAGAAATCCTCAAACAAGTTGAGAAATTTACAGAGACAGAGGGGACAAATGTTATTTTTAGATTTTTCCAGAGCAACCACAAGTGCCAGTAAATGATAAACAGCATCTAGAAAGTATTGACGTGAATAAACTGCATTGCCTGGTCATTATGTCTACACTCAAGCATTGTAAATTATCCCCAAATATCAAAGAGCTAAAATAAATAGAGAATATACATGTCTGACTTCATTGGAGGAAACAAATATCAACCAGAGCAGCAGTAGAGGAAACAGAAGAACAGTATCTACGCCATCAAATGATGAACACAGACAGGAGACATCGGGCTGGAAGAGCACCAGCAGCTTCTGAAGGAAAGGATGCAAGACAGTTATAGCAACAAATAGTTCCTCAGTGTACTGGAACTCGAGGCACAGGATTATAAACATGACTGGGAAAAAATAGCTGGCAGACATGTTCATCCAACCTTTAAAAAGAAGAATAAAAATGCCAGATAATGCCTGTAATCCCAGCTCCCAGGAGCTAGAGGCAGGTGGATCTCTTTAAGTTCAAGGCCACCCTGTTCTGCATAGTGAGTTCCAGGCCAGCTGGGACTATAGGGAGACCCTGTCTCAAAAAGAAAAAAAAAAAAAAAAAAAAAAAAAAAAAAAAAAAAAAAAAAAAGACAGGGGAAAAGAACCAGTGAGGAGGAAGGGAGATTATTGAAGCCATTTAAGATTCAACAGTGGGCAGTCTGTTGGATATATATTGTAAAACTTAGGAAAAGTCAGACTATCAGGGTCTGTTTAAGAATAGAATTTTAACAACTTAGTTTCTAGATGCTTCTAAGCTAGAAGCTGACAGCCATGGTGCAAAAGTGAAGTTTCTTTTTTTGTATCCATTTTTAAATCTTTTTGACATAACTTTAAACCTACAGAAAAGCTGTAGAGTTCATAGTCCCCATATTGCCCCCAATGAATTAACACCTTACATACATAATGGTAATACAATTACTACAACAAGAAATGAATGTTGGTACACTCCTTTTAACTGAAGATTCTCATCAGAACCCTGCAGGTTTTGACTAATGTTCTGTCTCTGCTCCTGACCTAACCCTGGATCTGTCATTATGTTTAGTTGTCAAATCACTTTCATCTCTAGTCTGTGGCAGCTCCTCCATCTTCCTTCTTTCATGATCCTGGAGGAATTTTGTTTTGTTGAATGCTGGCAATTTGTTTTGCAAAATGACCCTCAAATTGCATTTGTCTTGTCTTTTCTCCTCATCTAACATGGAGACTTCTGAGAAGATAACAGAGAGGTGATGTGTACTCAATATGTCAGATCAGATGATTCTGACTTTAAAATATGAACAATTTAATTTTTTATATTTCTTCATAGATTTGAATGAAAGAAAATAGGTTCAATTTCAGCTTCCATAGTTTAACTTATTTTTTTCTGTAGAATTCAGATGATAACAATTTTTAGAAAAATCTAATGTTCAGCGGGAGAGATAGCCTATCGGTTAAGACACTGACTGGCTTTGCAGAAGGAACCCCGGTTCGGTCCCAGCACCCACATTGCGTCTAAGAACCGTCTGTAACTCCATTCCAGAACTCCACTTCCAGGAGAACACCAGTTCCATGGGAATCCGAGGACCCTCTTCTGACCTCCGCGGCATTGCACGACAGTGGTGCACAGACCTACATGCAGACACTACACTCATACACATACAAAAATAAATAAAATAAAATAAAAAATTAAAAAAAAGAAAAATCTAATTTTCAAGTAACAGTTTAATTTCTTGAATTCTTAGTGTGTTTTCCATTATGATTATACTGAGCGAAGGGAGACTTGCTGCCTGGATACTGAACCCTTACTTGCTAGAAAGTCAGCCTGTGCAGTAGAGATGTTCTTTAATACTTTTAAAGTTAAGTTGCTCAACCCTGAGAAATCTTATACCTTGAAAGACTCTGTGGCAAATGATATTCTTTATTTAAAGCCATATATAAGTACTATTTTTCTTTTGATGTATTTTAATATCACCTATATAGCTCTAGGCTTAAAATTCACTTCTGTAAGTACTATATTTGAGAAATATGAAATATCCTGATATATATATATATATATATATATATATATGTATATATATATATAATTACCATATTAAATATAAACAACCAATTGGCTACAAAAAAATCCTTGTGTTAGTAACTTGAAATAAAACTCAGGGATTTTCAAGTAAAGAAATTAATTACAGTCACAACCTATGAGACTATTGTTGGATATTAGCAAAGTTTGCCTAGGCAGGCATTATTGCACAGTAATGCAAGTGGAAATGACCCTATTAAGTAGAAAATTTATGTGAGCTGAGAAAAGGTGTTCTTCATGAAGCCAGAAAGTTAATACTTGTCCACTAGGGCAGAGGATGAATCACAGTTACCTTGATATTGTAATGATGGCTACATTTGTGTAACATAAATAATAAAACAACCCATATTCTTTATTCTAACTTTTATATTTCATTTATTATTTTTATTTTGTGGGTATGAATGTATTGCCTGCATGTGTATAAGTGCATCTGTGTTGTACAATGCCCATGGAGGTCAGAAGAGGGACTTCCTGGAACTGCAGTTAGCTGCCATGTGTATGATTATTAGTTGCCATGTGGATGCTGGGAACTAAATTCAGGTCCTCTATAAGAGCAGCCAGGACTCTAAACCACTGAGACCTATTTCCAGCCCCTCTATTCTAATTTTATGATCATCAAACAAAATTCTCACTGCAAATTGACTCCTATTTTTAAACTCATGTTTGAGAGAGATTTGGATGTTTATGGTCGCCTACCAGCTGTATTTCTTACCACACGTTATCATTTTGCTTTAGTTTTAAATGTGTGTGCTGGAACTGTGGTTAAAATGAATTCACCTGCTGTGTCTGACGTACCTTGGTCCCTATCCCAAGGGTTTTGCATTCAGGGGCTACGGGAGCCCAACAGGCTCCATCTTTGACACATTTTCCCTTCAATAGACATCATAGGCTTGTGCCTGTTAGAGTCACCACGAGACTGAACTTTTATCTTTTAATTTTAACCCACTCATTTTTAAAGTTTTTTGGCTGATCTTGTTTCCAACTAAGCAAGATTCTCTTAGCCCCATCTCTCTAAAACATGAACAAACCGTGGGGCCACTGCTAGTCTATGAAAATCAATCTTCCTTGAGCTGTTCATGTGCTTCCTGGTGCGCCTCCATCTGAGTCTCATTCCTTATAACCCTTAAAGGAGACAACTCAGGATAATTCAGGAGTTCTGTATCTTGTAAATTACTTAATGATGTTTTGTCAAATCTATTGACAATGCTGCTTTACACGGGTTTAGACGACTTTATTGTCTTTAGTAAAATTTGGTACTGAGAAAAACACTTATTTAACTATGATATACTCTTTAATTTATTTATTACATACTTTGTTGTAATTTTATATTTTATTTATCATATACTTTTTTCTTACAAACTCTAATTTCAAGAATATTGTTGCTTTGTTTTTCCCAGTTATATTTTTAAGCTATTTATAACTACCATCAGTTTGGCCATTTCTATATATTTTTAAAGAGTTGTGTAAATAATTACCATAGTAAAAACATGGATTACAAAACAATTCTGAAAAGGTTAACTGGCAGAGCAAGAGAATTAGTGTGCTCTCTGATGTCAGATATCTAATGCACATTTTTATATGGTGTGCATATCTCATGATAGTTTTATTGTCACTTTCTAGTGTATATGTAAACAATAAATAATTTAGATTCACATGTGGATAAATATATATGATATATACTTTTATAGGTGTGTACCTGTAAAATCTAGTTGTCAATATATTTTGCTAAATTCTGTGAAAGAAGGGTGTGCTTTGAATTATATTAATATATACTTAAAAGGAATTTATTCAAATGGACATTTAATAGGTTTAAATATTTTACAAACTATATGGCTTATAAATGAAATAAATTATAAATTATATTTAAAGACCATGCTGAATGGATGAGGGAGGTGGGAGGGAAAGAAGTCCCAGCCTGAACTATGGCAATTGATGGCTGTTAGGAAAGGTAGAGCCAGGGCTGGAGAGATGGCCTAACGGTTAAGAGCGCCGACCGCTTTTGCAGAGGACCCGGGTTCGATCCCCAGCATCCACATGGCGGCAGAGAACCGTCCGAAACTCCAATTCCAGGAGAACTCCAGTTCCAGGGGAATCCGACACCCTCTTCTGACCTCCGCGGCATTGCACGACACGGGTGCACAAACTTGCATGCAGACAGTACATTCATACACATACAGAAATAAATAAAATTAATAATAAAAAACATTTTTTTAAAAAGGAAAGGTAGAGCCAGTTTTCCTTTGTTTTTTTTGTTTATTTTTATTAAATTTTTATGTATTTCATGTACAATATCTCAATAATCTTTATATCTTCTCCACATCTGCACCCTCTCATAGGACCTCCACCAGATTTCATGCATTCTGTCATTTATGTTAAGGTTATAAAGTCAAGTTAGTCTACCCAGACATCTCGAAGTGCAAGATGAATTTTTCTTTAAGGGTATTACACTGGGTAGGCTGAATAAACTCCAAGGGAAGGTGGTATACACAAGAGTATTTGGGAACCCTAAATTAGACTTGATTGTTCTTTAAAAGAATTAATAATAGAAGATGTGAAATTTGGGGGGGGGGACGGGTGAATAATACTGTAGGGGTAGAGCTGGGAGCTATGAATGTGACCAAATTACAGTGTAGGAAATTCTCAAAGATTTAATAAAAATGTTTTTTTTAAAAAAACCCTAAAAGCTAAACAAAATAACAATATAACTTAAGTTTGAACACTCTCAAAAAAAAACAAAAGAAGATTCTGGTGATAGTTAAATATCTTTGCCTACAAGGTCAGTTACATTTGAATTCAAAATTCAGGATATAACATAATCATGGGGGAATTGTTAAAACATGAGTTCATTCACCAAGTCCCAGTATATCTGAATCAGATTATCAGGACATCAGAGAACTTGCCTTTTTCAAATCCCTCAAAGACACTGATTCTGTTATGGATAAGCATTAAGGATGCCTTGTTCCAGAACATGAAAAACTGATCTGCAGACTTATTTGTAGTTTTGAGACACTATTAAACTATCTTCTCTTGTAGTTTTGTATAAGGTCTTCTTTGTCCATGATCACAGGATCAATGATTTGGGGACTATTTTGTATTATTTATAGACTCTTCTGTTCATAGTTTATATTCACAACTGAGCATTTTGAAGTTGCAACTGCTTTGTTCAATCTGTTGAATGTTGTTCTGTTGACACAAAAGCCCTAGTAGTCTTGTACTTTGGTTCCTTCAGTCTTTCAACACTGTATCAGATAGTTTTGAGCATTTCATTGCTTTATGGAAACAGAAGACATTCCCAAATCATCTTATATTATTGTTTATTGCCTCCAAACATGAAATTAACTAGTGTACAAAGATCTTGATCCATTTTATTTCAAAACTATATTAAGCACACAAATCTGGGCACTACAAGTAGACACAAAAGTTGATGGTGGAAAAGTCACAGTTGTTATTAAATCTGTCACGTGCTCTGCAGTGACACAGCTGGAAAGTGATGTATTTTCCTAAGGTAGAGTTTGGAGATTACTGCATTTATATTTTGTGAATGTCAGTATACCACTGTTTACTTTTTGTTGACAACACATTGCTATTGTGCACCAGGAAAGTGAGTAGAAAGAACTGAAGATAAAGAAATGCATCCATTCCAAGTGATTCTAGTGAGATAGGCATTCATTAAACTGAAGACTAGGTACAGAGTTAATACAGGGAGAACATACCACTCTAAATCCTGAATTAGTAAACCAAAGTCAAATCCATGGTATAATACTGAAATATTGTTTACACTAATGACCTAGGTTGATCTGAGATGATCTGCTGTTTAGAATGACGATGTAGGGTATTAGATTGTTTGTTGACTGATCTATGGTGATACACTTACTATTTATAAAGATGGTCTGGGATGATATCACATTTATACTGATGATTGATGTGAAATACTGGTGTAGGATAATATAATGTTTCTATTGATGACCTAAATGATTTACTGTTTATAATGATGTACTAGTATGAAATAGTGTTTATAGAAAGATATTGGGTGGTATACTGGTTATACCAGTAATTTAGTATGATGTATTCTGTTTCTACTTTTATTTTTCCCCTTTGTTGTAGCTAATTATAAACATCCAAAAATATTTATTAAAAATGGTGTTTTGTTTTTTAAATACTTTTATTGATGATTTGTGTATTTTATTCATTATCTTTCAGTCCAATTTAGACACATTCCCCTTTCCCTGCCCCCATCCCACCCCTGTTCATGCCTTCTGCCATAAATGTCTTGCATCTTACTCTCAGTCTTTCTAAAGTTTTTCCCTGCAGAAGCTTGTTGTTTGGGGCAGAGTTCAACCATATTATTTGGTTCTTTAACCCAGTTTTTAAGTTGTTGTTTTTCCCTCCTCTTTGTATTGCCCCAACAAATGCCTATATAATTATCATATATGCATGAAAATTATGACCTCTAGGAATAAACTGTATGTTAATTCCCAAATATGTTTAGGAATTCACATTCCCCCCTTTAATTTTACATTACTCTAAAATATGAATACATACCTTCTACCCATACACAGTAATTATAGAGTCTAAAAATAAGTAGTAGGTTGATTCTAGAGCCCATTAAGAGATTTACATTATAACAACATAGTTGCTTTCAGATAAAAAGAAATATAACAATTATGTTGTTCAGCTTGCCTTTCAACTGGGGATTTGGTGTTAGCATCCACAAATGAGGGAAACCATTCACTTTTTTTTTCTGGGACTGTGTTACTTCACTTAGCATATTGGCTTTGAGTTCCATCCATTTACCTGCAAAGTTCATGATGTAATCTTTCTTTATGGCTGAATATTACTCCATTGTGTGGATGTACCACATTTTTGTCATCCACACATCTGTTGTGGGGCATTTAGGTTGGTTCCAGCTCTTTGCTATTGTGAAGAGAGCTGCAGTAAACATGGGTGTGCATGTATATTTGTGGTAAGATGAGTCTTGTGGTTAGATACCCAGAGTGGTATGACTGGGTCATATGGGAAGCTCATTTTGAGTCTTTTAAAGGTTCTCCACACTACTTTCCACAGTGGTTGTACAAGTTTACCAGCAGTGGATGAGTGTTCCCCTTTCCCAGCAGCCTCTCCAGTATTTGGTGTCCTTTGTTTTCTTGATCTTAGCCAGTCATATCAGAGTGAGATGATATCTGAGAGATGTTTTAATTTGCATTTCCTTAAATGTTAATGATGTTGAAAACTTTTTAAGATGTTTCTCAGCCATCTTTAATTCCTCACTGGTGAAGTCTCTGTTCAGATCTTTACTCCATTTGTTTTCTTCTTCTTTGTTTTTTGAGTAGTCTATATATTCTTGACATTAATGCTCTGTCAGATGTATCACTGGTGAAAATTTCCTCCCACTCTGTGGGTTCGCTCTTCACTTCCTTAATTGTTTCTTTCATTGTACAGAAGCTTTTGAGTTTGATGAGGTCCCATTTGTCAACTGTTGACCTTATTTCCTGTGCAGCTGTTGTCTGATTTAGAAAGTCTTTTCCTATGCCTATGTCTCATAGGTTGTTGCCAACTTTTTCTCCTATCACCTTCAGAGTTTCAGGTTTTACGTTGAGATCTTTGATCCATTTGGAGTTGATTTTTGTAAAGGGTGAGAGGTAGGGGTTTAATTTTGTTCTTCTACAAATGGTGATCCAGTTTTGCCAGCACTATTTGCTGAAGATGCCTCCATTGAGGGTTTTTTGTTTTTTTTTTTTTTTGGCCATCTAGTTCAGTGGCGGACATACAATGTCAATGTCTGACCTCCATGTGCACCCCACAGACATATACACACAAACAGAGTGTAACGATCTTATCCTGAGTAATAGTAAGTGAAAACTGCCTTCCAAGATGATTAGTTTATAACGAGAAAAGGGATATTTTGGATCACAGTTTTGGAGGTTTTAATCATGTTCCTTTTGTCATCATCTAGATCTTTGGAGATTTCTTCATGACTGTGTATACTTCAGACCTTTCCTTGTGTCTTTGAATCCTCATTTTGAAGGCTCATATAAAGAATGAACTTTTTATATTTTGAAGCATGTTTTTTCATGTAACATTAAATCACTTCACATTTTTAGACAGTTTATATTTTTACTTCTATTTGAATTTTTATGCTGTTCAGAGTAAGTTTATGTATATGAACATATAAATAAAAAATGTTATGGTATGGCTAAGGATGTAGCTCAGTTGATCAAGTGCTTGCCTAGCATGCACAAATCCAGCATCTCCTAATATGTACATAATAATGCACACCTGCAGTCTCAGTACTCTAGACATGGAAGCACAAGAATAAGTTTAAGATCATCAGTTACATTGAGAGCTTGAGGCCAGCCTTGGCTACATGAGACTCTGGCTCAAAAAAATACATTCTAACTTTACAATGCTGATTTGTAACTTCAGTAGGTCATCATGAAGAGTCTTAAAGAGTGCTAATATGAATTAAAGTTCAACATATGTTTGTGAAAAAATAGGAGGCAAACTTTAATGAAGGATCTCATCTTCTGCACACATGATAAATATCCCCCAAATGTCAAGCCTATGCATATGTCTTGTAAGCCAAGCAGATAGACCTGGAGATAGATTCACTCTGTGATCTGACCACACATGCCAAAACTCAATTTGGCATTTGATGATAGAGACCACCCCAATTCACATTCTTCTACTTTAAAGGAAATGTATTTAGAGCCCTTTATTTGATATTTAAAGGAAAAGTGATTTAAGATAGTATAATAATTTATAATATATACAGTTGACTGCAAATTAATGCCAAAGTAGCTTTATTTGTGGCTCACAAGTTCATTTCCAAACACCAAGATCCACTCTTACCAGCTCTGACTTTAATTTGAGAGAATGCTGTTTCCGTGCTCACCAGGCATCTACTATCTTTGCTTAAATAGCATTTCAAAGTCATTTATCACTATTATGTGCCATTATTTGATGTTCTTTAGAAAAACTGCAGCATCCCCCCGCTTCGTGTGTTCTCCATTAGTGCTTTAGCTGTGTGCTGATTTCCTTAGACATTCTTTCTGTGTCACTGCCAGGCGCTGAGCTTGTGTGGAAGTACATTTGTGTCACCATTTGAGCATGTGTAGAGGACAAAGGACTTCTGGGAACCCATTCTCTCCTTCACCTGTGGGGTTTCAGGAATAGAAT
Organism: Rhizomys pruinosus; assembly: GCA_009823505.1. Lineage (NCBI taxonomy): Eukaryota > Metazoa > Chordata > Mammalia > Rodentia > Spalacidae > Rhizomys > Rhizomys pruinosus. The sequence continues at coordinate 13,566 of VZQC01003104.1, read as the reverse complement.
TCAGGTCCTCAGGCTTGACTGTAAGCACCTTTACCTGCTGAGTCATTGCACCATTCTTAATCTGTACTTTCACATAATGTATTATGCAGTGAATTTCTAACTCCTGCTTATTATTCCACAGCCAGAAATTGGTCTTTATTTTAGGTGACTGGATAATTGGGAGTTCTGTAAGAAAGTTGGACTTCAAAAAAAAAAAGAAAGTTGGACTTCATGGATGATTGACACAAGAGGGATCATCTCTACTCCCACAAACAAGCAAAAAACGACTTCCTGTTTCAGTGTTATTTCTTTTCAAAATTTCTTCAAAGTGGTATGCTCTATACAAGTAACAGATCCTTAAAAAGCTGTTGGGACAGGCCTATGAACCAAAGTGGGGACGATTCATTTTTTCGCTTTATAGATGTCAATACTGAAAAACTACACGTTTCAAAGGCAAGGTCTTTACATGTCACAGTAGTGAATAGAGCAGAAGTGTTCTATCTCACGCTCTAGTTTATCTTATTTCCAGGACAGTTAAGAGCTTTATAAGGACTAATTTAATTCACTTAAAGCTGGTGTTAAAGGACTCACACAGTTGAATATAAACTCAATGACTCATCCCTGGAAAGCCCTTTTTTGGTGAATGGGAGAGCCCTGGTGAAGGATATTTGATCTGCACATGAAGTCCTGAAAAATGTGTGTGAAATTTATGAAAGTTTTCTAGAGTTAGAAATGTGATGGAACCCCTGCCTGGTCCCAGCTTCTGTTGTCTGCATCCACTGCCCTGAATTAGTGCTGGAACCTGAGGAGTCCCGGACTACTGAGTTTAGTGACAGTGGGAGCTTTGGACTTGATCATTCATGTGTTGGACCCATTCATTTTGGCTCCGATCTGTATCTGCATATGGAATGACAGGAAGGTAAATTAGCTACATTTAAATGTGGCTTAGGTGAATGCTATCTAGACTTTTGAAATAAAGCTTTATAAACTGAAATACTCAAGTGAATTCCTAGGTAGACGGACAATATAGCTCATGTTAGAGACTTTTGTATTTTAATGTACAATAGTAGTGCATTTACAAGATTTAAGATAATGAAAGAAAGTCTAAAAGAAAGTAATGAAAAATATGTTTTGTTCAATCCAGACAGACCAGTTAATGGGTTGTTGTAATGGAGTAGTGGAAGTGGAGCTTCACAGAGCATCCACTCTGAAGTTGTAGAATCACAGAGAAAGTTACTGGAGAGATAAAGAAACAAACTGATTGCTTCCCAGGACCTATAGCTTTTCCAATGTATTCTGAACTCTATGGAATGAAAAAGATTTGCTTAACTTCTGAATGATATCAATGATTATTTCATAAAGGTGAAGTTTGTATGGAAGAAAATCATCTCAACAATAGGGTTTGCAGAAGAAGTGCTCAAAACCAAATGAACTGAGAATCTTGCATGTACGTGAACAAGGTTTCTTTAACTCTTAGTAAATTGGAGTGCATAAATTTAAGGGCTGAAAAAATATGTCCTTAGACACTTAACAGAAGATTCATTAATAGGCAAACTATGTATCAGTGTACATTTTCCAGAAAGGATGAGAAAGGATTTTTATTTTTAATAGTTATCCAAGAAGTTGAGACTATATAAAAAAAAATAATATACAAGGGTGAGAAGATAGTTCAGTTGGTATAGTGCTTGCCACACAAGCATTAAGACTTGCTTTTGATTCTCAGAGCCTACATAAAAAGCCCAGCATAGTGATACACTTGTAATCCTAGGTCTGGAGAGGTGGTGGAGGGTTCTAGGCCTCACTGGCCAGATAAGTTAGCTGAACAGGCAAGCTGCAGGTTCCAGTGAGAGACCCTGACTCAAAAAACAACATGGAAAATGTCTAAGGAACAACACCTGAGCAATCTGACCTCTGACCTCCACTTATGTGTACACATGTACCTGTGCACACATGAACACATACATACACGCATGTG
>VZQC01003104.1:0-10109 GCA_009823505.1 Rhizomys pruinosus | reverse complement strand
GATTATTTCATAAAGGTGAAGTTTGTATGGAAGAAAATCATCTCAACAATAGGGTTTGCAGAAGAAGTGCTCAAAACCAAATGAACTGAGAATCTTGCATGTACGTGAACAAGGTTTCTTTAACTCTTAGTAAATTGGAGTGCATAAATTTAAGGGCTGAAAAAATATGTCCTTAGACACTTAACAGAAGATTCATTAATAGGCAAACTATGTATCAGTGTACATTTTCCAGAAAGGATGAGAAAGGATTTTTATTTTTAATAGTTATCCAAGAAGTTGAGACTATATTAAAAAAAATAATATACAAGGGTGAGAAGATAGTTCAGTTGGTATAGTGCTTGCCACGCAAGCATTAAGACTTGCTTTTGATTCTCAGATCCTACATAAAAAGCCCAGCATAGTGATACACTTGTAATCCTAGGTCTGGAGAGGTGGTGGAGGGTTCTAGGCCTCACTGGCCAGATAAGTTAGCTGAACAGGCAAGCTGCAGGTTCCAGTGAGAGACCCTGACTCAAAAAACAACATGGAAAATGTCTAAGGAACAACACCTGAGCAATCTGACCTCTGACCTCCACTTATGTGTACACATGTACCTGTGCACACATGAACACATACATACACGCATGTGCCTAACACTACCTCATAAAAAGGCCTATACACACAACATGACAGATGCTAGTTCTCCAAATATAATGAAAGGAGGTTGTGCTTCCGCTCAGAATATCAGAAGCTGAGAACTCTGCTCCCAACCTGACAATAAGAACATATCTGATGAACCACAGTCATTGTTCTTGAACCCAGAAACCTGGGTTCACCATGCATACATAAAACCCAGAACTTGATACAAAGCAAGCATGTGCAAGGAACAGATCTTGAACAGGTGTAGAAAAAAAAAACACGAGGAAAACCAATGTCATATTCACGAGCAGGAGAAATATTGCTCATGTCTTTAACAGTTAAATGGCTACCAGTCAAGAGTTAACTAACTTGACAGAAGCATGTCCCTGGACCTGAGACTTCTTTTAGGTTGCTAGAGGGAGCATCCCTGGGTAGAGCTGGCTGTCCAGTGGATGGGTTAGTTCTTCACCTGCAACCTCCCTGGAGAAGGAAAAGAAAGCTCTACATGCTTTATAGAGATTGTGTTGGAAAAAATTATTTATGAAAGTAATTAAAATGAGGGAAATGTGATTAACTTAGATGGATTTCAATGCTCTACAGATTTGAGATGGTAAAGTTCTTAGCTACTCTCATCAGGATATCATCAATTATGGAGAACATCTAATTTTATAGTAGAAACAGAGACAGAGTTCCCTCTAGTACAATGTTGTACTATCCTCTTACTCCTCAGAGCACTCAGGCTATGTTGCTGTGTCAGGCAGAGATTCAGTGTCCTTCATGTAGATGTAAATAATAACCATTGGAAAATATTGCCTCTAAAGGGAGATACCTGCTTTGTCTACACAGCCAGCCTTGGCTATCCAGGAAGCTCCAAGACCCAATGAGAGACCCTGATTGAAAAAAAAAAAAGCAAACTGGCCGGGGCGCGGTGGCGCACGCCTTTAATCCTAGCACTTGGGAGGCAGAGGCAGGCAGATCTTTGTGAGTTCAAGGCCAGCCTGGTCTACAGAGTGAGTTCCAGGACAGTTGGGGCTACAGGGAGACCCTGTCTCCAAAAGACAAAAAAAAGAAAAAAGAAAAAGAAGAAAAGAAAAGCGATGGTTCATGAGGATGACTTCTGACCTCCGCATGCATGTACACATGTGGACATGCATACACAAACACAGAGGAACAAGCGCACACATCTACACACTATAAAATGCTGTCTCTATTTCACTTAGAACTTTCACAAGTTTGTAAAAGGCAAAGCCCTTCACTTTCCTTCTTGTCTTAAAGCAAATTTGTGAAACAACTCATAGTGGCAATGTTGAAAAACTATTGTATTCTGTCCCACATTTATTTTAGGCTGAAAGTGTTGAAAATATACCCTGACTCTGCTGACCTAGAATTTGGTGTCAAATCAATCCTCATAAGGCTGAAATTTGATACTACACTCATGATTTTTTGGTTATCATGTGCTCCTGAATGTCAGAGCAGAGCGTATTGAAAAATTCTGCGACTCGGGGTTTTCACTGACTCAGCTCAGGAGGTCAAAAGCAGGTGTAGAAGTAACTTCCTCACAAGAAGGCTGATCATTGCAAGAAAGGCACATCCTGAATATTGCAAGCTAGACATGGAAAAATCCTTTACCCAAGGAGGAAAGATAAGTGTGAGACCCAAACCTTGTCCTGAGAGTCAATTAACCCTTGCAGGAAAAACTGTGATTACACAAAGACCTCAAAATAATTAAGTTCAATAAGTAAATTTAATCTACCTTTGAAATGCTTGCAATTCTTCCTCTGTACCAAGCCTGGCCTTACTCCTGCCCTCAGAGTTATCATCCCCAAATTACCATCTGATTATATGTCACCGATGTCTCCTAAAGCCCTAAAATATCTTGTGATAGCCTACAGAGAAAATTTTTATTGGGTTTTTGGGAAAGGCCCTTTTAAATTTGGTGATCACTTGCCTATTTGGTTCATTAGCTGTCTCTTCTTGAGTGAAAATAAAATAAAATCTCAGAACACACCATAAATACCCATGTGCTAAATTCATCCTGTTTAACCCCTATTCTTTTTCTTGAAGACAATGTTTTTATTTAGAAAATGCTTTATACAGATTTGTGCAGCAGTTATGAAATTGTTTTGTCTTCATTTCTATTATGAGAATTTAGAATTAGAAACAAGACCCAGGACAGCTTTGAAGCATTCTCTAGTGACAGCTATAGAATTGGCCCTGAGGAGTGAATAACATGGGGATGATGTACATAAGGTCCGTTCATGGAAAAAAAANCTTTGATTACCTTTTTTTTTTTTTTTGGTCTTTTTGAGACAGGGTCTCCCTGTAGCCCCAGCTGGCCTGGAACTCGCTCTGTAGACCAGGCTGGCTTTGACCTCACAAAGATCTGCCCGTCTCTGCCTTCCAAGTGCTAGAGTATATCATCTTTTCTTTTCACCTATAACATTCTGATATACAGTTTTTAATTCTAGTATTTTAAAAAAGCTAAGGAGCTGGGCATGGTGGTGTGTGCCTTTAATCCTAGTACTCAGGAGGTAGAGGCAGGCAGATCTTTGTGAGTTCAAGGCCAGCCTGGTCTACAGAGTGAGTTCCAGGACAGTTGGGGCTACAGGGAGACCCTGTCTCCAAAAGACAAAAAAAAGAAAAAAGAAAAAGAAGAAAAGAAAAGCGATGGTTCATGAGGATGACTTCTGACCTCCGCATGCATGTACACATGTGGACATGCATACACAAACACAGAGGAACAAGCGCACACATCTACACACTATAAAATGCTGTCTCTATTTCACTTAGAACTTTCACAAGTTTGTAAAAGGCAAAGCCCTTCACTTTCCTTCTTGTCTTAAAGCAGATTTGTGAAACAACTCACAGTGGCAATGTTGAAAAACTATTGTATTCTGTCCCATATTTATTTTAGGCTGAAAGTGTTGAAAATATACCCTGACTCTGCTGATCTAGAATTTGGTGTCAAATCAATCCTCATAAGGCTGAAATTTGATACTGCACTCATGATTTTTTGGTTATCATGTGCTCCTGAATGTCAGAGCAGAGCGTATTGAAAAATTCTGCGACTCGGGGTTTTCACTGACTCAGCTCAGGAGGTCAAAAGCAGGTGTAGAAGTAACTTCCTCACAAGAAGGCTGATCATTGCAAGAAAGGCACATCCTGAATATTGCAAGCTAGACATGGAAAAATCCTTTACCCAAGGAGGAAAGATAAGTGTGAGACCCAAACCTTGTCCTGAGAGTCAATTAACCCTTGCAGGAAAAACTGTGATTACACAAAGACTTCAAAATAATTAAGTTCAATAAGTAAATTTAATCTACCTTTGAAATGCTTGCAATTCTTCCTCTGTATCAAGCCTGGCCTTACTCCTGCCCTCAGAGTTATCATCCCCAAATTACCATCTGATTATATGTCACCGATGTCTCCTAAAGCCCTAAAATATCTTGTGATAGCCTACAGAGAAAATTTTATTGGGTTTTTGGGAAAGGCCCTTTTAAATTTGGTGATCACTTGCCTATTTGGTTCATTAGTTGTCTCTTCTTGAGTGAAAATAAAATAAAATCTCAGAACACACCATAAATACCCATGTGCTAAATTCATCCTGTTTAACCCCTATTCTTTTTCTTGAAGACAATGTTTTTATTTAGAAAATGCTTTATACAGATTTGTGCAGCAGTTATGAAATTGTTTTGTCTTCATTTCTATTATGAGAATTTAGAATTAGAAACAAGACCCAGGACAGCTTTGAAGCATTCTCTAGTGACAGCTATAGAATTGGCCCTGAGGAGTGAATAACATGGGGATGATGTACATAAGGTCCGTTCATGGAAAAAAAAAACAAAAAAAGAACAGTTCTCCTGCTCAAAAACCTGATGGCTAAGTGCAAGCTAGCAAGAGGAAGAGGAAGATTGTAGAGCTCCCAGTCTCCTGCAGGAAATCTTACAGCTCCACCACATCCTGCATGTGCTTACTTGTTTTTAAAGGCTCATGAAATGTTTATTGAAAGAATGAGTAAATGCTTTTCTCAGGCTCCCAGGATGGGAAGTCAACTTTTCCTCCTTCCTTCCTTCCTTCCTTGCCTGACCTTCTTACGTCCTGTCCTTCCTTCCTTCCTTTCCTTCTTTCCTTCTTTTCCTTCATGTACCTTCCTTTCATCTTTTTCTTTTAATTTAGTTTTTATTGTATGATTAAAATTTTTCCATCATCCATTTCTCAACTCACACTTAGAGTCACTTCCCTTTCCATGCCCCACCCCACCCATCCCTACACCTCTGACCACACATGCCGTGCAATTCTTGAGTCCTTCAGAGTTTTATGTATGTTTGTTTTGGTTTATTCCCAGGCTATGGTTTTGTGTTTCTCACACTTGCAGCAGAGATATAAATAGGATAATAGTATATCTAATATAATAATTATATGATAAATATATATTCTATATACTTCTATATATATAATTATATAGACACACAAAAATATATATACAAACATACACATATCACCTGAATTGGAGGATTTTCTTTTTTTGCTAAAAGATGTCATGTTTTTCTTAAGGAAGTGTTTGAAGGCTCCTCCTTGGCAAGCCCAAACAACCATCAGTCTTGCCCTTGTGCTCTACTCTGGGGTCTTTCTCTCCCATGGTCACCCAATGAGTCCCAGTAAGCATGTGTCCTGTCTTGGGTGACCTCTGAGGACCAGATCCTCAACTGACCTTAAGAAAACAAAAACCTTGGTTACTCTGGGCTAACTGTGTGGCCTTAAGCATTCAAAAGGAAAGTAAAACCAGAAATAAATAATCAGTAAGGCCTGGGAAATTATACTTCAGATATAAAACTCGAGATCTTAGTAAAAAGACAAAAAGAAAAAAGAGAGATAACTATTGTTTGGCCTGCCTTCAATTCTTACTGGCAAGTGCATCTACTCTGTGGCGGCCACTGCTTTTGCCATTCTTCAAAAACATGAGACACAGCTTTTTAACCCTCTAATATGGACTGAAGACTCATGTCTCTCCAAGAATCCTCCTAACCTTCAATGCTAGATGGGGAGTACTGAGATATCCAGCTTCTGGACTGAGCAGCTACTGGAATTTCAGCCTTGTCAGAGTATAGACTGGCATTGTTGGACTACCCAGGCTGTATCATGGAGGCTAGTGCAGGAAGTGCTCACCTTTTTAAGGCTGTCATGACCACCTTCTTTGATTAGAAAATTTAATGCATTCTCTGTCCCATAACTTACATTCATTACAGTCAATTGTTAAAATACTTAGGAAATTGCTGGAATTAATTGGTTATATAATTCGGCAACTTATGTCATTGAAAGATCAGTAGATTGTATTCATCCTTGTATCCCTGAAAAATCATGTGTGTTGGTGTTAAAACTTCAAAAGAATTTAGAAATCTTGAAAACACGTGAAAAATAATTTAACAAAATGAACCCAAAGTGGGGTTGATGTATAAAATGAATGTAAACTGCCTTTAATTTTTTATCAAATATTACTTGTATAGTTGTTCTTAATTGTAATTAAGAATTTGTAATTAATTAATAGAAGCCATTATACATAGATATCTATATATGCTGTTTAATTGCTAGAGGGGGTTTCAACTTTGTTCCTATATATAGCAGCCATCAAAAGAGTGGAGGCCTAATTAATACATGATTCCCATTATCAGTAAAAAAAAAAAAAGAAAAGAACGAAAAGAAAAGAAATCACTTTAAGACATTCAACAGCTGGATGATAACATGTGAACTGGGTCCACACTAAGTACATATGGTGCCCTTTTGTGGCCTCAATAGAAACATTTCAATAGCATAGGTAGGGTATACTTTATTCTTCCTCTGTTCTATAATAGGGAAAATTATATGACAGGTAATTTAGTAAAAGCAATTCTATGTAATCTGTGAATGTAGCCTTCCAAATCTCACAGTTTAATCCAAAGGAAAAGTGTAAAATTTGTAATGATATGTGCAATTTATATCCTTCGTATCTTTTGCACATCTGAAAAATAATGAATATTGAAGGGAAATAAGTTGGTTCATGAGTTTAAAATTACAGTACTCCAACTCCGGCACAGGTCATGTTGAAGGTTATATAAGCTCCAGGGAAATGGAGTGATAAGAATTACTTCCTCTAAGTAAGCAGCCCCTGGTGTGCAGCGAAGTTTGAGTGCAGACAAGGCCTGAAAATACCTGTGTAAAATCGTCCTCAGTAAGGTGTGGTTTCCCTGTCCTACAGACTTGGGGAATGGTGAACAGACAGGGCTAAAAATTTGTGAATATCGTACATAAATATAGTCCACACAATTTCCATCCCTCCCAGTCCCTCCAATGTCTTTCCAGACCCCTCCCAATTTTCTGACCCTTCCTTGATTGTTATTGTTACATATACATGCATACATTTTTATATATGAAACACCCTGGGTCCATTCAGTGGTGCTCCAGTGTATCTGTGTTTAGGGTTGCCAACTTAGACAGCCTCTCAGGGAGTTAGTCCCTGGAGACAACTGAGGCTTTTTGTTAAAATGTATTAACCTGGTCAGGTCCAGTTCCCCACTAGCATTCACTGCTCTGGAGAGCACTGTGCAAGCTACTAAGGGAGAATAGCAATCGATGGTCCAACACCAGATTTAAGAACAAATATCTACATCAATACCAGGCACAGCATACGACATCAGTACAATAGTGGCACTTTTATCATGGGGTCAATCAATGGCTAACAAATAAAGTCCACTCAATGAGAGGAAACTCATGTGTGGTACTATAGACATAGGCAGATACACATGCCTGGAGAGATCATAGATCTTAGAGAAATTCCCAAGGTTGTTACATCTCTAGGCTAAGGTAACATCTTACTAGCTGCAAAATAGGTATCCTTATATTAACAAACAAATATCCCAGACACCATTCAATAAAGAAGCTTCTTTTACACCAGATGAAGAGTCCCACAAGTGGACACAGAAAGATGTGTGAATTGCCCAAACCTAAGTGACTATCTACAATCCAACCTCTATACCTCAGGCTCACACAACGTAGAACAGGAGGCCAAGAAGACACTAATTAACCTCTTAACTCTCATTAAGGAAGCTCTCTCATGCAACAGGGGGCTAGGAACTCAAAAGGTCATGAATGGCCAAACTGTGGAGATTAGGAGTCTGCAGATCACCTATATTCAGCTTCACTCACAGGATCAGGGAACATGTCCAATAGAGGGTGGAAAGATTGTAAGAGCCAGGGAGGTGTTGCATGACCATATGGAAATAGAATCCTACAAGCTCATGAGACCCTGATCATATGAACCTACAACATTGGTGTCAGCAGGCACAAGAACCATGCAAGCTCACCCAGTCAAAAACCCAGCATGAAATTGGAGAAATGGGTAGCAGAACCCAAACTTAGCTGAAGAAATACTGGCAGCTGATTATAGTTGGGTGAGGAAGAAACTGGCCTTCTTTAAAAAAGGGACTCTACATAGGCTGACTAGAGCTCAAAGGATGAAATGGCACTGAGGAGTGGGCATTGCATGACATGGGTATAGTTTCATACATACATACACACATAGAATAAAAACAATAAATAAAATATTTAAATGATAATATGTAGAGCAAAATAAAATGCATGTAAAGCTTGGACCGAAGCTGCCCTATGGCGTGGTGCAGTTCTTATATCAGATACGAGATGCTTAACTATAATTAAAATTAAATGTAGGCAAACAACTGAGTGAGATGACCTTGAAACTCTAAATGAAACACTCATTCAAGAAAGTACAGTGGCTCTGCAGAGTGGTAAAGTCTTGGTCTGAAGATCTCTCTCTCTCTCTCTCTCTCTCTCTCTCTCTCTCTGTCATTCTCCTTTTCATCTTCCTCACGTCATCAAAATATATAAAGGAATCTTTAGAATCCTACAGCAAAAGATCATCATAGAAATATTCTTTTCTTTTCAATGTTTCTCAGTCTCTTTCTTGAATTCTGTCCTCTCTGTAAGCACACTTCCCCTGCACCTCTCTGAACTAATAAGGCAGAGGCCACTCTTCTTTGAAATATTCATGCTGCCTCTCTCGTTCCGCCTATATCTTTATCATTTGCTCATAGTGCTATCTTCTCTGTTTGTGATTCTTGGTTGATTCTTGATTCTTGTTCAAAGCAAAGGTGCATCATTTGGAGAATACAGCAGGAACATTTGTAGATGAACACATTCTACTCGATTAAACCAGCCAAGACCATTTTCTGTGTGGGTGTGTACTGAGCCTGATTTATTCTGTCACAATGCAAAATGCGCTCATTCTCTTTCAGTCGTAATGCAGCCTTCTTTTTATCAAAGGGGAAAGGTTTAAAGAAACTTGCTGACATGTCCCCCAATGTGCCTTTACAATTTAGGGCTATCATAAGTGGAGTATACTAAATATATCATAAATATGCATTAATATTTTTTTAAAAAATCTAAATTCTAAAAGTGAGTTTTTCTAACATAAACATTTTATGAGCTGAGTAAAAAAGTACATATCTTCCCTATACACATTCAATTCAAGGAGATATTTTGATTCAATTTGGTTTGATGTTCATTTGCTGCAGCACATTATCGTACATAATCTATAGTCACTGAAGAAGTTGTGATGGATAATCTTTCTGCAAATTGAAGAAAATCCATTAAGTAAATAGACAAAGGTAAATTGACTACAAAAATAACTTATTTCATCCTACTTCTCATGAAAATGACATAAGCAATTTGTAATGAGAATTTAGCTAGAAGACATAAGAGGATCTTTTCAAAGAAAAATCTCCAGCTTGAAGGATACCAGGAACTAGAATGTGCCTTTGCAGAAATTCTCTCATTGGATCTTATAAACAATTCTTAAGGTAGAATTGAGCAGAATTCATCATCAGCATTGTATTTATGTGTTGGCATACATGTTTATGTGTATGCAGGTGTGTGTGTGGAAGTCAGAGGGCTTTACTGGTTGTCCTCCATCTCTCCCTGCCATGGTGTTTGAGACAGGGCCTCTTACTGACCCTGGGGCTCACTGATTTTATTCAGCTAGGCTGGTTGGCAACCAGGTCACACAGATCCTCCTCTCTCCACTTTTCTAGCCCTGGGATTACAAGCATGTATTGACCATGTCTGGCTTTTCTATGTGGGTGTGGGGGATCTCAACCAGGCAGGTCTTCGTGCTGGTTAGGCAAGCATTTTACTGACAGAACCATCTTCCCTGCCCTCAGTCGCATTTTTCAAGTTAAGATGATGAGGATCTATGATAAGGGTAAGTCTGAAGTGATCTGCTCATGGACATGGAGCCAGATTGAGAAGACAGCCCTCTCATCTTCTTCCTTCTGTGCTTTCCGCTCCCTATTTTGGGACACAGACATTGATTCCTTCTGCTTACAGTTCTCTCATGAAATTTTGGCACTTGCTTTAAAAAATGATTGGTGCTGGGTGTGGTGGTGCACACCTTTAATCCCAGCACCTGAAAGGCAGAGTCAGGTGGATCTCTGTGAGCTCAA
>VZQC01003102.1:2443748-2529628 GCA_009823505.1 Rhizomys pruinosus | reverse complement strand
TTTTTAAAGCCATCCCCATATATCCTTGCTTTATGTATGCTTTGTTATAAAAACACTGTATCCTTATTCAGTACTTTGTTACCTCATTAGCATTAAATTCAATCTAAGAGCTTGTACTTTATGTTTTGAACAAAATTTTAAAACAATCTGTTTTTCGACAAGGGTGCACAGACTTGCATGCAGACAGTACATCCATACACATACAGAAATAAAATAAATAAATAAATAAAACAATGTGTTTTCTACTTGAAGCATACCATAGCCTTGTGATTTGGGAGCATCTATATCAGCCTTTGATGTTCATGATTCTTTTAGCTATTTTTTGTTTTCTTTTTCTTTTTTTATTTTTACATTTCTTACCTATAACAAATTTTCAAAGTATTAATTCAAACTATAGATTAATTGCAAAACATATTTACAGATTCACAGTTTAAATATTAGCTTGTATACAGGAAAAATTATAACATTACATTCCTAAATTACATAGTGAGTTGATATATATTTTAATGTATTTAAAAAAAAATTTGATCTTTTTCAAAATCTTAGAACTGAGGAAGTTAGAGACATATGGATCAATCTATATCTATAGCAATAACAGTAAAAGTGATATTATCTTCATTGACCATTAACAACTTTGACTGAAATAATGATTTTGTGTTAGGAAACACAAATGAGGAAGAACATGTGTCATTTCTTTTCCTGAGACTATGTTACCTCATTTAATATAACAGCTTCCAGTTCCATCCATTTGCCTACAAATATCATGATGTCATCCTTCTTCGCCACTGCATAGAACTCCAGTGTGTAAATGTACCCCATTTTCATTATCCTCTCATCAATTGAGGAAAAACTGGCCTGCTTCCATCTCTTCACTATTGTAAGAAGAGCAGTAATAAACATGGTTGTCCAAGTATCTCTCTTAAATGATGAATCTTTTGGGTATATACCTGGGAGTGGTATAATTGGGTGAGATAGTAGGTTCATTTTTAGTCTTTTATATGTTCTCCACACTGCTTTCCATATTGGTTGTAGGTTTGCAATCTCACCAGAAGTGAATGAGTGTTCCCCTTTCTCCACATCCTCTTCATCATTTGGTGTCATTTGTTTTCTTTATCTAGCCAATCTTACTGGTGTAAGATGAAATAGTAAATTGGTTTTAAATTGCATTTCCTTAATTACTAACAATGTTGAATAATTTTAAGCTGTTCTTAGCCATCTTTACTTCTCTTGAGAAGTTTCTGTTCAGACTTTTAGCCCATTCTTTAATTGGATTATTTGTTCTCTCGGTCCTTTGTTTTGTGTAATTTGTATACTCTGGATGTGAAGCCTCTGTCAGATGTGTCACTGGTGAATATTTCCTCCCAGTTTGTGAGTTTTCTCTTCACTTTTTTGAATTGCTACACAGAAGCTGTTTAGTTTAATGATTGTTGACCTTAATTCCTGAACAACTACTGTCATTTATCATTAGGCTATTTATTTATGTTCTTTCTGATTTTTAATTAGACTCTTAATGCCGTAAATTTCCTTCTTAGGACCATTTGCAAATGGCCTCAGAAGTATTGGTATATTGTGATTTCATTTTCACTTAGTTTTGGTAATTTTGAAATTTGTTTCATTATTTCTTTGATCTAGTTATCAGTTGGTATTGTGCTGTTTACTACCCATGAGTTGGTGTAATTTCTAAATATTTTTTTGCTATTGATTTTGAGTTTGATAACATTGCATATGCCACATCTATTGATGCACACTGGAATACATGTAAGTATTAAAATTTTTAATTTTTCATTTATTTCAATGGCAGGGTATGTAGAAAGCATGTGTGGGAAAACACAGCACACAGACACATGGTAAGGAATGAATCCAAATACAGAACGGTGGTTTATTCAAATGAACGGAGTAAAAAGGCAATGTGACTTCACCTTCCCAAGTCCAATCCCAGACCTTTGGTGTCATCACATCCCAATCTGTGGGCATAGGCAGGGAGGTCCCATGACTCTGACTTGGTCCCATGACCCTGATTTAATTTGAAAATTGAGTATCAATCATCATGGTGAAAAATATTTAGGTCTATAATCATCTATTTCTTATGTGTGGTACTGTTACCACAAAATCTATTCCCTACAGTTTTAAATACAAAGAGGCTGGTAAATAACAGCAAAGTCTCAAAACTAAAGACTCTGTATCTGTCTTAAACATTAAGTGTATAAACAGTCAGTGTATAAGTAGTCCTTAAGTTGCTAAAATGGTGAGTGGAAAAGATATAATTGGAGAATTTTTTAAATTCTAATTGAACTTAACATCATCAACTATAAAACAAAGATAGGGAAGTAAGTATTTCAATGGGTCCTTTCAGATCAAACTTTCATGAACTCAATTCTTTCCCCCTGAGTAGCTATTATGCGAAGCAGAAAACCATCTTTGTACAGAACTCTCGTGAATGAGAATCTGAGTTTTGACAAATAGAAAAAAAGACCCTAAAAGGTTTCAGTATAATAGACATTTGATCAACCTAATAATAATAAATTATTATTAATAATAATTTAATAATGAACTCTGTTTCTACTGATTGTTGCATATTACCTCTAAGATGACTTTAGTGTATGACAGGAAAATATCACCCTTAAATCACTGCTAAATTAGTAACTAAAATTTGTAAATTCTGAACCAGTCAGAATAATGGCATATTCTTTCCTGTGATTCTTAGATAACAGAATTTCTTTAAGGACTAATAAATATGTAGGAAGAAATTGCTTTCCATCTAGTAGAGCTTGAGTGAACAAATGGAGCAAAGGTATTTCCTTCTTGGACTAGAGTTGTTACAGAATTTATAGTGAATGAAGTTTATTGCCACATGGTCTTCAAGGAGTATAATTTCTGGGAACACCCACAATTATGGACAACTTATTTATGAACTGAAGTAACTTTTAGTTTTTTTTAGATTAAATGGGTATAGAGACTTGTTTATCTTCCCTGATAATCCTCCATGTATAAGACATAGAAACCCAAAAGAAAGGAAAAAAATTACTCATTTCTGTCCATAACTTCTCTTTCATACAAAGATCTTTTCTCCTACTATCCATTGAACTATTAATGTTTTCTACAGCCTCGTGTGAATCATAAGTAAGCATATTTCTTGAATTTAATATGAATACCATTCATGGTTTTAAATATGTGCTGACTTATTATTCATTTGTCACTGAAATAGACCAACATATTTTCCATTTAATATTTATTGATTCAGTATTTTAAAAGAATATTTTATTTGTTTTTATATTATGCATATGAGTGTTCGGCTACATGTAAGTATCTACATGTGTACTCTGAACCCATGGAGGCAGGAAGAATATATCAGATTCCTAGAAACTGGAATTCCAAATAGTTATGAGCCACCATATGTGTTTTTGGAACTGAATCTTGGTCCTTGTAGGAATATCAAGGCTCAGCAACCCTCTGCTGATGCAGATTCATTTTTATGTAAATATTAATAATATGGTTAAATATACATTTAAATCTATTTGTAGCCTATATGGATATTTATATGTAATGTATAAATATTGTTTTATTGCTGATAAACCTCAATTCTCATGTTTTTGTCCCTTATATTTTTTATATATTTGTATTTTAGATTTGAATATGAATTTGTAAGTCAGTTTGAGAACATTTGCAGGGCATGAAATTGAAAAATTTTCTCTTTTCTGTCCACCAAATGTCTTGTAAAAATGATTTATTCTTTGGGAATTTCATAAATATGTACTATGAAATATCATATTCTCCCACATTTTCCTCTTCCCACTCCTCTCAGACTTCTCCCAAAATAACCCCCAAACAAATTCATGCTTCCGCCTCTTCCTTATCTTTCTTTTTCTTCTTCCTCTTTAAAAATAAACCTGTAGGTCCAGTTAGTGTTGCCCATATATGCATGGAGGTAAGGCCATTCATTGCAGCAAAGGCAATCTACCAGTGACCATACGTGAAGAAGAATGTTTATCCTTACCCCAGCAGCTAACACTTTCCAAAACATCCTCCAGTTAAGAATGGGGCCCCTGAATACCCCATCTAGACTAGAATGTCCCTTTGCTTAATCTTGTGTATATTTGTAAAAATAAACATATTTCTTCAACCTCCGGTTCTTAAGTTCTTTCAACCTCCTCTTTCCTAATGTTCCATGACCCTTGGATATTTAGGTTGAAAAGATGCTCAATTTATGGCTGAACACTCATAGAATTTTGTTTATGAATCTCTGCATTCACTGCTGCCCATTGCAGAAAGAAATTTCTCTAACTGTGCTGGATAGCTTTAGTGTCAACTTGACACAACTAGCCTGGGTGGAAGGAGCCTCAATTGGGGAATTGCTTCCAATTGGAATTGGCCTGTGGCCACATCTGTGGAGTATTGTCTTGATGGACAAGCAGTGTGAGAGGAGCCCAGCCCACAAAGAGTAGTGCCACCCTGGACAGGTTGTTTGTGTACATGTATAAAAGGTGGGCTGGCCATGAGCCAGGGGGAGCAAGCCAGTGAACAGCATTCCTCCATGGCCTGTGCTTCAGCTCCTGCTCTAGGTTCCTGCCGCTGATTCCTGCCTTGGGTCCCTAAGAGATGAACTGTGACCCCGGGAAATGTAAGCCTAAATAAACCCTTTCCTCCCCAGTTGGTGTCAAGTCCGAGTGTTTTGTCACAGCAATCGGAAGACAAACTAGGACACTAACCAACATTGAAAGAAGCCGAGATTTCTGGGTATAAACCTAAATATTTAGTAGCTGGAGACATGGCACTGCAGTTAGGGATACTAACTACTTTTGGATAGAACCTGGGTTCAGCTCCTAGCATCTACATTGGGGAGCTCAAAATTGCCTCTAACTCCAGTTACAATGAATTTGACACTCTCTCCTGGCCTCCATGCTCACTGTAAGAACATGGCACAATACAGACAAACAGGCACTCCCACAAACCTGTAAATAAAATCAAATAAGATTGTCCAGATCCCTGCTGGTTTCCACCCATGTCTCTCCAGACTTGTGCCAACATACCAGAGACCAAGGCACTCCATCAGCATGGAATCACCTCAAGTCCCACAGCCTCTTCTTTCTAGGAGTCATCACCTCATTCTATATGGCCACCTTCCTTGGAACATAGAAGAACCCACCTGGCTGTGTACCAAGGGCTCTCCAGTCACCTAATGTGGCCCTGAGACCCATGTCTACTTGTATTTATCCCATTGCCACTACCAAAGATTCATTGGCCAATTCCATGCTGTCACCTGTTCTATCTCCAGAAGCATGTGGATCACTCAGTTACCACTCCCCCCCCCCCCCGTAATCTTCTACCTACCAGACAACAACACACCTAGTGCTCATCTCCTTCCATCTCCAATCATCCCATTCACCATGTGCTATAGAGACAATAAGAGCAAGGGTTCCTAAAACCTCAAACCAAGTTAGAGACTTCAGCCCAGCCTCTGTCATATTTACTTCCACCTGAGGTCAATGGGGTATCCCCACCCCTCACTGCCCACAGGATACATTGTTCTCTTCCACAAAGATCCCAACTGCTACCACCAAAGGACACACTTTAGAACTATGCCAACCTTACACAGAATACTGAAGATACCCAGGAAGTACCTATTACCTTTAAAAATGGCTGCTCCTGGGATCAGAAATTCACATATCCCCAGCTATGCAAGGAACAGGTATGACACCCCATTCACAGATCAATAGAGAATCACCACAAGATTCACCACAAAGCACTATTCAGCTGTTCAAAGACTGATAACTTGAGTTAAGAGAAAACAGGGATCCAAAATTCATGATTTGAGCAACAAAGGTGAGACCAGATATCCACACTAGGAAACCACCAATACCTAACTTGGCATTCATAGGTCCAGTCATCAAACATAAACAATATGAAATATCAAGACAATATACCTCCCTTTAATAACCAAGACATCCTAGGAATGTCCCTGGGTTGGTTGAAATGAGTGTCCCCCGTAGGCTCTAGGTTTTCAGACGTTTGTCTCCAGTTTGGTGGCACTGTTTTTTGGAGTTCTTAGAAGGTGTGCCCATGATGGAGGAAGTACTTCATTAGGGACAGGCTTTAACAAGCCTTGTAGTCTCTCTCAAGCCTCTCCCTGTCTCTCTGTTTCCTGTGCTATTTGCGAGAATGTGGAACTCTCCAGCTTGCTGCTTTAGCTTCCCAGCCCTGGCCACCGTGCGTCCCACCACAATGGACTCTGATTCCCCTGGAACGAGCGCTACAAATAAACCTCTTACTTTTATAAGTTCCCTTGCTGCATGGTGGATTTATCACAGCAACAGAAAAGTGACTAAACGTTATTTGGTAACCAGAGAGTGGGCTGTTGGCTGTGAAGAAACCGAACCATGTGGAATGTTTGGAGAAATGTGGAAGGCTTTGGAACTTTGGGGTAAAAAAGCTGTTGACTACTGTAAGCAGAGCTTAACAGGCATTTTAGTAGAAGCAACTGAAAGAAAGCATTGTGCAAAAAAAAAAATGTAGTTCCAGAGGAAAATAAAGACTTAGGAAGTAACTGGGATATTTTGATAAAAGAAGTTCCTGGCTGCAGTTTGCTACCAGCCCAAATGCTTCCCTGATACTAAGTTGAAAAAGCTAATGGAACTATATGTCTTTGGAGGAGGATATTTCAAGACGAGCCTAATGTAGAATGGTGGAATGGCTATTAATGGTGTATATTGGGGTGAAGATCTACAGTGAAAAAGAATGGATGGGGCTGAAAGAAATACAGAATGTACAGTTTGGATCTGAAAACTGCACTAGGAAGATTAAAGGGGGGCCAAGGCTTGTGAAGGAGAGGTTCCTTTTGATAAGGAGAATAAAATGATTAAGGAGAGGGCTAGCTATATCTACAAAAAAGTAACAATGGAAAATTGAGATTAAAGTGATTTAGGAGAGGCCTGGAGATTTTACAAGTAAACAACAGAAACAGTAACTTCAGAGCAAAACCACACCCAGCTAAGCCCTCCATTTTTTGAAAGGAAAATATTGAAAGCGATTTCTACTCCAAAAAGTCCAAGGCAAAGAAAATTTGCAAAATGTGGTTGAAATAGGCTGGAGTCCATCCCAAACTTGCAGGCAAACTTTGCGCTAATTTTCATTCACTTGGTGCTGGCTTTAAAGGCACGAAGGATGCAAGAGTAAAGGGATTATCAACATTCTTCCTCTGGTCTGTTTCAGAGAAGCACAGGGAGGCCAGGAGGAGGCCAGGCAGGGGCATCCCTGAATAAGAAGGCCCTGATATAGGCCCATTGCGTGAAACTGTGAATGTGAAGCCCTGGTTGGCAGTGGAGACCGCAAAGAAGACATTTGAGATGCCAGAGCTTTGAGATATTTGCAAAGGAGAGCTGAATACAGGGAGTGGTACCAAAGGCCACTAAAGGAAGAGATCGCATGTTGCATGCAAATCTGGAAGAGCTTAGCCATCTAAGCACTTTGGAAGTAAAATNAATATGACAACAGATGAACATCAATTCTTGGCGTTATCCTTATCCTTAAGATTAGCCTTGACTCACACAAGCTTCATTTAATCGCAAGAAGTTGATTTTTTAGAAGGGGGAAAAGTTGACTAACATGCCAAACCATTCTTAACACACCCTTTGTACTTGAAGGTTTTGCAAGATATATGATATATATTGAAACCCTTTTAGCAAAAAGATCCCATTTGGTTTTAATTTATACCACTACTGATAGAAAGTGTGTAAGGACTTGGTAGATTGGGGATTGGCCATCCCGTAGTACATGTCTTACCGAACCAAAGACCAGTGGTGTAACTTGCTTGCATAGTTTGCACAAGCAGGTCTGGGACATCAACGTTGTAAGTGGCACTACCCTCCTCTGTATCATTTGTGAGGGCTTGTTTGCGAAATGTGTGATGTCTTTCCCCACAAGAAGGGGTTTCTGGATTGGAAATAGAAGGCAGAAGATGCTGAGAGTTAAGGTAGGTCTAAACTGTAACATATATCTGACTGCTTATGGTTTCTCTTCATGGAAGAGAAGTAGGAAAACCAAGCCAAAAAACAAACCAAAGATGGCCCAGAGGGAAAGGAATTTCAGTGCTCAAAATCATTTGCTGTGCAAGCATATTGCATAAGTTCATTCTCTGAAAGCCACACATGCTGTGAAGGGTGAGAATTCTGGGAATGGAACTTGTGTGTGTGGCTTGAATCAAGAAATTGTAAGACCTGTTCTGGGAGATCTCCAGTTATACTGATTATCTCTGTGGGGTTCCAGCAGTTCATCTTGTAGCTGGGAAGATTTGGTATATTACAATGATTTTTGCTTCGCCTTATCTCTGCATGCAAAGTTCCAGGCCCCTTTCCCTTGAGGCATTGAGCCAAATGTCACACCTCTGGTTTAACCTTGTTGTTGGCCCCACAAAAACCAGAGTTCTAGCAGCCACCCCCGCCCAATTAGAACCAGGTTGGCTCACCTCTCCCTTCTGCCTGTTCCCCTACTTCCTGCCCAAAAGAAACAGTTAGTCTTCATAATATATTATTACCTTTCACTGAGAGAAAAATAAACGGAGTCCATAGAGGAAAATAAACGAGGTTCCTATGTGGTGTGTGTGAGTTCGTTCCATTCCTCGGGTGATCTCTGGCGGCTTTCCCCTTCCCCACCTCTTGTGGGAGCAGAGCCCAGAGACTGCGGGCCTGCAGGCAGGAGGCAAGACCTGGAGCTGAGCAAAGAAGGGAAGAAACATCATGGAATGGTACAGTCAGGCCGGGTGACTCAAAGGACCACTGACTGGACAGGCTGGGCGCCCAGAACATGCGGATACTTCAACTTCCACCACAAGGAGAAGTGAAAAAAAAAACATGTTTATCAGTCTTGTCTCTCTACCCTCGATACCCACCCACTTGATGGAAATCTTCATGAGGCGGGCTTGTATACCTATCAGAGACCATATGAGCCAGTACTACGCCCCTCCTACCAGGGTATCTATCACCAGCTATGATTATACTCTGTGGAATTTAACCTTTCCCACTAGAGAGATTAATCTTTGAATCGTCTTTAAGTCTCTGTCCTCTATATGGTCAGCTTTGGCACATCTCTGGGGAATTCTCTCTTCCATGAGATTTAGTCTTTTATAAATCCTCTCTTCCCTAACACTCTTTTTGAACTTCTCTTTCCCTATTACCACTAGCATTTCCTATCTGTTTTTATCATGGGTAACAAACAGACACGCAAAAAAGACTCACAGGCTAAGAAAATATAAATGCTTCTCAAGAGTCGAGGAGTTAATATTTCCACGCGGGAAGCTGCCTCCTTTTAGAGTGAGACTCTTAATATTGCCCCGTGGATGTCCCCCTGCAGACTTATGGAGTTCAGAATCCTCTCTTGGCACAAGAACACTAGATCAGCCAGAAAATTGCTCATCTCTCACGTTCTCCCAACACGGTGAGACAATGTTTAGGGCCTTCTCACCAAACCATGCCAGGAAGGGAAAATAACAAAATTAAATCACAGACCCCCTCCTCTCAAGAACCTGCTAAAACTCTCCTTGAGAACCCCAATAAAATTCCCTTTGAAAGCCCCCAAGCTCCAGAACCAGTAAAAATAGAACAGGAAAATAAAAATATCCAAGTGGCTAGCCTTAACCTTTCCTCTAATTATCAGCCACTCCCTTTCAAGAGGCCAGAAACACCTTCACCCTCAACCCTTCTCTCTCTCTACAGGAAAAACTGTGCCAGATTTGGGATACCCCAGATCTTCAATTACAGGGTACCCTGTTAATTTAGCTCCCACACAGGGTTGGGGTCGCCTTCTAAACTGGTTACCTGTACCAGGCAGTTGAGCTGAAAGCAACTCAGGCAAGCCAGTCAGAGAGGATGGCGTTCAGGCACCATGGACAAAGTCGATTCTCCAGAGTTTTTGTGCTTCTCTTAACACACCACAGGACTGGAGAGATATCTATAGATCTTCACTCCCAGGTCCACTATTTTTACAATGGGAAGTACTATACAGAGATGAATGTCTCCAACATGTTCAGAGAAACCAAGGGCAACCTAACAAAGAATGGGGTTATGAGCAGCTCTTTGGAGAAGGAGATTTTAGCACAGGGACTCAACAGGCTGGACTGGCCCCTGGGTGTTTTGACCAGGTCTGCCTTTGGGATAGAATTACAACACCCATTGAATCTCAGGCCAGTTCATTCTTATTTCCTAGGCAAAAACCACAGGAACCCCTGTCTGAATTTACATTAAGAACTAAAAAGCAAGCTAGAGAGGAAGATTCCCCACTTACATTCCAGAGATATACTCCTTAAAAATTCTATTTGTTTGGAGGGAATTGAATCCAGGAAATTACAGGACAAGCCATACCAGGGGGCTTAAAAGATGACCATTTGGACAGATGGATAGTGGCAACTCAGTACGTGGGCACAGCTTCCCTCAAAGCTAAATACCTAGCTCAAGCCTTTGCGGCTGCTTTCACCACAAATGAAAAATGTTTTTAACTTGTGGAGAACAGAGGTCATTGGAAGAAGACAGTGCCCAAAAAGCCACCAGTCTCTCTTCAAGAGGGCCTCTCTGATATGCCCCCCCCACGGTTTCCTGCCCCCTGGTGTAGAAAAAGGATATGATTGGAGAAAGATTGCCACTCCAAAGCTATTTATTTAAAAATGGGGAAAAAATGCACCTTTAAACTCCTAGAATGGGCAGCCCCTTAGCCCAGCGGAAAAAGGGGGGGGGGATGTCAAGTACATGCCCTCTTGGCAGCACCTATTTCAGAAGACTCACATCATGCATTGACAATTAAAATTGGGGGGGGGCTTTTAAATGTTTGGTAGATACAGGGGCAGACAGAACCATTATAAAACAGCAAGAAACACCCCCTGACTGGCCCTTGCTCCAAGGACCTAAACTTCTAGGAATTGGAGGGCCCTCACAGTCTTATATAACTAAAAATGTTTACACATGGGAAGACCCTGATGGAAACACTGGTCAGATTCACCCATTAATAGCACCCACTAATATCAATCTCCTATGGTGAGATATTTTAGAGGCTTTGAATGTGGTTATTGACACTCCAAATGAGAACAACCATGCCCAGATAGACCATTGAAACTGGAGGAAAATGCCTCCATCATCTCAGCAAGAAGCACCCCCAATTCTGAGGGTCACTGCAGAGTATTTTCCCCCTCATCTAGACTGGAAATCAGATGACCCAGTCTGGATCGAGCAGTGGCCCTTACCGGGGGATTACAAGCTCTCCAAGACTAAGTTAAGAAGCAATTTTCAATGGGACACATTCCGCCATCTGGGCAATCCCTGGAACACCCCTGTGTTTGTCATAAAAAAAAGACAACGGGGTGGCATCTTTTACAAGTCCTGTGAGCCATTTACAGAACTATGCATATATGGTGGTCACTGCAGAGGGGTCTCCTCCTTGCCTCTGCTATCCAGCTAATACCCTTATGCTAGCTTTAGTTATCAAAAACTGTTTCTTTTCAATTCCCCTCCATCGCTGAGGATGCCACTCATTGGATAAAAAGAAAGAGGAGGAAGAGGAGACAACACTCCCAGAACCCAAATGACATAACATGGAAGAATCTTGACCAACTCCTCACTTCCACAAAATCCATGTATCCACCCCCCTGCAGCCTTGTCTGCCATCCTTCTAGCTGCTCTCATAATAGTTCAAGCTAACTCTGCCTCTGCCCAGCCTGTGAATAGAACACCGACTTGGACCCATGTCTGGCGATTCCTTGTCAGAAGAAACTTGGGAAGGAAGAAATCAGGAAATTGGAACCAGCGACTGTCCTTTGCAAGGCTGTAGTAAAGCAATCACAACTACTGTGTTTCCCAATTCCACCATTACCTCCCAGGCACCCTTTATCTGTTCCCCCCATCTTAACAAAGAATCGTGTTTGCAGGAAGCTGATACATATGGTGGTTACAGATTCTGGTTCTTGCAGGTTGGAGTGTTTGCAGCCCAAGAAGCTTGTTTCAAATCCAAAATAACCATTTTAAAATTAATATACAGGACCCCTGGAGTAACTGCTGGAGAGCTGGAGTACGGGGAAAACTCTACCCTTACAGCAAAGCCTATTACCCCTGTGGCACATATCCGTATCTCTCACCAGCTTGTTCTAGCTCCCCAACCCATCCTCACTCAATCCCACATTCTGTTGCAGGAATCCAAAATGGAAAGAAAGCTGCGGTCCACTGTAACATGGCCCTAGTACATTGAATACACCAGAGATCTCCTCGATTACACCACCCACCCTAATGTCTCCCAATGTTTTTTTCTATGCATCCCTCACACACACTCTTTTCACTGCCATCCCCTCCAACACCTCTTTACAGGAATCTACCTCCATGGAGACAGAGCCAGTGTTTCACAGCATTCCCCTCTTCAACTGACTCACTACACTTCCTAATTGTTTAGTAAGAGCTGCAGCAGTCCCAGACCCCAGTTGCCTCCAAAGTGTCCCTCTGGACGGGACCCTGTGTGTCAAATCACCATTCTTTTTCTGGTATGATGGCACCGCATCCCTCTCTGCAAATGCTACTGGTTCTGGAAATTGTTTGCCCATACATTATCACTCTCAGCTCTTCCCTTTATGAGAAGCAGGGAAGTCATGGATGCTTCGACCCAGACCCAACCATTCAAAAAGAGAGAGATTTTCATTTCCCAGTTTTGGTCAGCCTAGGCATTGCCCTCTCCACAGCAGTGATGGGAACTGCAGGCGGAGCCCTAGTGAGGGTTTACAGCATGGAAGTGGATTTCCGGATGAAGCTTTGATGAAGCAATGGCATCCACAATGAACAGCCTTGAATCACTCCAGAGACAGATAACTTCTCTGGCAGAGGTGCTGATGCAGAACGAGCCAGCCCTGGATTTACTGACTGCAGAAAATGGGGAACCTGCATGTTCCTGGGAGAGGAGAATGTTATTTTTATTCTCTCTCTCTCTCGGTATTGTTGAGGAGTGTGTTAAAACTCTAAGGATCTCAGGAAAAGAAACTCCGATTGATAGATACTCCCACAAGTTTCTGTCCCATGATTTTCCAACCCCCTAGTTTCCTGGCTGCATCCCCTTTGCTGGGACCCATTGTCACCCTAGGAATTCTCCTGACTATGGCACTCTGTGTCCTCCAGTTTATCAAAAAAAACGAATCAATACACTCACTGAGGTCACGGCCAAGGACGTTCTAGCCCAATACCAGGGCCATTCCCAGGGGACCCAGAGACCTTTGACATTAAATCTCCATTAATTAATTAAAAAACAAAGGAATGCGGTTGTGGGAATGAACTTTGTGTGTGGCTTGAAGCTAGAACTTGTAAGACCTGTCCTGGGAGATCGCCAGTTATCTGATATCTCTGTGGGCTTCCAGAGTTATCTGTAGCTGGAAGATTTGGGATAATTACAATGATTCTTGCTTCACCCTATCTCTTCAAAGTTCCAGAACCTATTGGCCCCTTCCCTTGAGGTATGGAGCAGAATGTCACACCTCTTACCTGTTGCACAAACCAAAGCTCTGCAGCCCCCCCATTAGAACCAGTTTGGCTCACCCCTCCCTTTCCGCCTGCTCCCTACTTCCTTGCCCAAACCACAGTAACTTTTAGTATATAAAATAGACCTCATTTTGACAGAAAATAAATGGGGTTCCTATCCTCCCTGGCTCGCCACGCATTGTGTGTGTAGTGTGTTGGTGTGTGTGTGTGTGTTTGGTTCCATTCCTCGTAGGTTGATCTCAGGAGATTTTCCCTCCCCCACCTTCTTGCGGGAGCTAAGTCTAGAGACTGTCAGCCTACAGGTAGGAGACAATTCTTGAGGCTGAGCCAAGAAGGGAAGGTGACACATACTGGAAGGTGGTCACGATCTGTGTGAACTTAAAGACACTGGACCTGACGAAGAACTAAACCTAACAATTTTCCCCTGACTTCCACATATGTGCCTTGGCATGTGCGCCCCCCACAGGCACAATAAATAAAAAATATTTTTAAAATAAGACAAATAAATCAATAAAATAACAATTCACATAACAGGGAGGAGAGGATGTTACATTGAATTCCACAATGGTACTGGGCAGATTTGTTCTGCCTCATTCCAGTTTTACCATCTTGAAGTGTCCTTAAAGACCATTTCTCTGACATGTTATCATCATCATCATCAAAGCGATGGCACTGAAACCTGATTTCCCCAATTTTCTTCTTAGGGAGCACTTCACTCCAAATTTCAAAACTAAGTTTTGTCATAAGACCAATTAAACAAGATCAATTAACAACAGTAAAGGAATTTAGAATAAACTACTGCGGAAAGAGAAGCTGTGGTGTTCTCTAGTCTTATCTATCAAGAGTGTGGGTTTCTGGCTGAATCTTCCTGAATGTATGAAAAGGTGAACATTTTATTACTGCAGTTTCAGTTGATTCCCTTGATATGCACTGAAGTCTACCTTAGTACTTATTCAGTCTAATAAAGCTTGCTTTCTTTCTTCTCCCCTGTAAGTACTCTTCTAAGTTGGAAGAGTTCTAGTTTAAAAATACTTTCCCAATTCATGGATTAACATACAACATTCAAAACATCTGTTGTCTATACCAAAGCAACCCACCATAACAATTGTTTACTGTTTGGATACCGTTTATATATCTTAATTGCTTTGTGCTTCATTAGTAGGATGGAAAGATTATTCCTGGACAGACTTTCAGCCCATGAAAGGAAGCATCCAGAATTGACCAAGAATCCAAGACAACAGTCCAGAGACAAGTAGACTGTTTTTTGCTTCTCGACCACCTGTGCCCCTTTTCTAAGCCCAGGGAACATCTGCAGAAGAGGGGGCATGACAGAATGTAGGGGCTGCGATTGAATGGGGTGAATGGCAAAACTACAGCAATATTAGTCTTAGACACCATCTTGATCAACTTGATTGACAATGCAAGTCCCCCCAGCTGGATGGATGGGACCCATGGGCTGTGTGGGCACAACCGCTTGCAAAATGGTTTTACATGAAAGATGTTTGTACTCATAAATTTATTTACTTATTGTTTAAAAAATATGAAAAAATAAAGAAGTTATTAAAAATACTAACAGAATATAAATGGAAAAATAAATAAAATTAAAATACTTTCCCTCTTTATTCCCTTGAGATAGACAGGGTCTTCCCACTGAATCTGGAGCTTGCTATCTTGGATATGCTAACTGGCCATGAGTCCACAGTCTATCCTGTTGGTCTCTATCCAGACCTGGGATACCTGGCCCAGGCTTCTACCAGCTAATCTTCTATCATTTCATCTTTCCTTCTCTCTTGGTCTCGATAAGCTAAGTGGAAGCCGAGTCTGTGTCTGCCCAGTGCTGGCGCTGGAGGTGCGTATGTCCATACCTGGCTTTTTACATGAGTGCTGGGAGTTTGAACTCAGATTCTCAAGCTTGCATAGCAAGATTGTTCTTCCTACCGAAGCCATCTCCACAGCCCCTTATTTTTTTAATTAGTAAAATCAGAGATCCTTTTTTTGAAATCATTGTTTGGAGTATGGCCCAATGGTACACAATTGCCTAGCATCTCATGAGTGATGAACCCTGGGTTCCATTTCTGTTCTTCATTCAGCCATAGCTGAAGCCCTATAAAAAAAAAAAAAAAAAAAAAAAAAAAAAAAAAAAAAAAAAAAAATAGAAAAAAAAAAAATGATTTCCTGATTCCTTTCTCCACATGAACCCAAAAACAGATATTGCTCTGGCATATTTCCAGACCTGGCTATTATTCCCAATATACCAGAAACTATTTCTGTTTGTTTTCAACATCCTGCAAGTGGCAGAAGCCTGAAGAACTGACATGAACATTACGGAAATGGATTTCTTCATCTCACAGGTGTCTAGAAGAGACAGAGGGAGAGTGCCAGGGGGACTTCCTGGCATCATCAGGGACACAAGCTCTTTCGATCAGCACTGATAGTCTCAAAGCTCTTCCTCCCTTTAAAGGTACCTTCTAGAACTTTCCCACAACACTACCACTAAATTCTACTGGCTGCAAGGGAGGCCGATAAACATCATCTTTATAACTCCTAAAAATTTGGGTTCTATTTCAAAGGAGCAGATAAATAGATGCTGAGGACAGCTAACAGACAGCCTTGCTTTCTGCATGAATTGATCTTTTTCCATCCTCGGGGGTCCAAATTTCTAATTCACCAATAATAAGAACAGAGGAGACATCTATGCTACCTTAATTCTTTACAGACCCAGAGCTGGTCTAGGAGATCAGAAGCTTAGGGTAGGAAAAAAAAAAATACTTTCCCAACAACATTCAACATCAATTTAAATTTGCATAAGAAATAAAACAAACTTTTAGTACAAGAAATTTTTGACTCTATGTTCATATTAAGCATCGGATATACTGTTACTTTACATGAAGTTACATTTTAATTGGGTGTTCTGTATTTTTATTTGCTAATCCGGACTATGCATTTCATCCTGAAAGGGTAATGTATTAAAGTTTGGAGTCATTTTCTGTTTGTCCAGCTGGGTGCTAATCATGCTCATCTAGATTAGGAGAATATGACATATCCCATAGCGGGTAAGAAAACCCTATAACACAAGTAATCTAGACTGAATGGCAATAGCACAAACATTTAAAACCACTAAACTGGATATTTGGGCTATTTGTCACCTGATTGCCATCCATCTGGTGTAAACAGGTGTATGTAAGCTACCTCCTTGCTCAAAAAGAGCCAGTCAGGAAGCCTGGCCTTCCTCCCTCCAGGACCTGTCAGGGAAGCCAAAATGTTACTCGAGCCCTAGCAGAGGCTTGTGTTATAAGAGTGAAATTTAACCCTCCTGAGGGCAAACTCAACACCTGGAAAACTGCTGCTGGTGAGTGACTCAGTCTGAATGCCAATAACTCATAGCAGCAATTTTCACATTCTTCATTAATTCTATTCCACTGACCTCATTCCATTTCTTCTCCCTCCTTTCTTGAAATCACTTTCCCTTAAAAGAGGATTCACATTTTAAAATATTTTTTCCAGAGCCTCACGCATTTTGAAGCGTCTTCCTAACATAAAGCAAAACAGATAGGTTTCCTGCAGTGAATATCACAACCAGAATACACTTACCCTGTAGTGCTGAGCAGTGAGTTCTTTATTGTGGAGGGATATAGGATAGTGAGCTGTTTGCAAATCCTTTAGAGCTGCAGACAATTTAGCTTTGTCTTTGAAATTAGAGATCACATTTCCAACAGCTTTCAGAATTATTAGAGCTTGCTCTGTAAAGCGGTAACTCTCCTGTGGAGATAGAGGATACATATATAGCATAGGTATAGCACCCAACCTTATACTTACATAAGAGCTATTAAGTTTACAAGAGCTCAACTTTTAGGGAAGTAAACCTTATACCGTATGGTTGATTCAGTGGTTATTTGTCAAGAACTGATCAGGTCAAGGTATTTTATTGGGTGCTTTGATCTGAGAGACATGGAACAAGGGCTACAAGTCCTTCAGGAGGAAAGGCATCCAAGGAACACCTGCCCTGTGGCAGGGATCAGGGAAATTTCCTCCACAGTATTAACAACCAGAGTTATTTCTGAAAGTAGTCTGGAATTTGGTCTGACAGAGATTGGGATTTTGAGGACTGAGAAGAAGAGAAGATTACAAGAAAGGGCCTTAGAAGATCAAAAAGACCAGAGGGGTGGGTTAGCCTGGGCTGCCACCTCCATCTTCTATCCATTCAGACGTACACAAAGAGGATGAAGCAGATATTCCAGGAAGCAACTTGATTTTTAGAAACCTACGAAAAGTTTATGATATTTTTAGACTTTCTTGGTTGGTGTGTGCTGGAGCTTGGTGGAATTGTCTGTAGCACTGGGTCCGTGCTTCAAGGAAGTTGGAGAAAAACTCAGCTGTCTTTATGGTTTCTCTATAGGGGAGGCCATAGTGTAATAGATGGCTGCAGAAGAAATGAGAGTTAGTCCAACAAGTGTTCCTGGACAGCACAGATGTTCTTAGGGTGGGAAACTGACAGAAAATATGCTGCCAAATTGCTACCTTAATGCTTGAACATCTCCATCACTTTTCCAAACTCTACCACCCAAGGAGAACCTCATATCAGTAATGTTTTTACTTATGTACAACTCTGCCCAGAGAAGTTGCCTGGTTATGTGGCAGCACTGAAAAATGATTTAGCTATCGGCTCTGGGGGTTGGATTAATCATGAACTCCCCCAATACCCTTACAGGATTACAAGCATTGATATCTCCTAGGAAAAGAGAAGCAAAAATTCCAAACAAATGAATCACTGCCAGTAAAACAAGAAACTGAGGAATGTGCAGCACATAAGCAGAATTGTTTCTAAAGAAAAAATTTAATATAAGCAGGGATAAAGCTGAGCATAGGCCAGTGCTTCCTTGTTAAATCCTAGCACTCGGAAAGGAGAGGTGAGGCAGGACAATACGAGTCCAGGGCTTAGCTTGGGCTAAGAACATTGAGACGTTTTACTTCAAAAAGAATGCACGGTTAAAATAGGTCAGTGGTATTACAACAAGGACGTTGCAGAACGTGAATAGAAATCTGAGTTTAGGTCAATGCACGAGCTACGCCATTTCAGCCCAGCACCCCAGAGAGCATCAAGTGGAGACCTTGAGGACCTCCCTGGCACACCCACAGATATTGCATGTGATGATACAAAGGTCTGGGATGGACCCTGGGAGGTGAGTCACATTGCCTTACTCCATCATTTGAATAAACCCGCTCTGTATTTGGATCTTACCTACCAGTGTCTGTGTGCTGTAGCTATTCCCTGGCATGTGATTCACATGACCCCCCATGCGAACTTAAAAATGCGACAAAACAACAACAATAGCGCCCTGAACTTGGGGGCTGGAAATAAATCGAGGAAAATTTGGTATTGGCAAACCCCCACAATAGCCTGCCTTCTTTTTTTACTATTAATTTATTTCTTCCCTTAACTCCTTAACCTGTGCATATCGGGAGCTGGCTGTTTCCTGCTATGGGCTTGAGCTGATGGAGAAATCCAACCTTGGGACCACGGGCTGAACAGACCCTACATTGCAGACAGTACATTCATAACATAAACAAAAATAAAATAAATAAAAAATTTAAAAATAACTAGTTCCATGTTAGCTGTCAGCAAAGATCAGATTTGGGACCTCCATGGGGTCACAAATCATTGGAGGCTCCTCCCCATCGCTGATACCACATCAGCTGTCGGCTCAGATATGGTGAGAGGCCAAGCTCTTCAGGTTAGGGTCCCAGAGTCCAATTGCAGGCTTTCCTCCCGTGCCAGTGGCCACATTCAGCTGGCTGGCCTGGATTGGTGAGAGGCCATGCTTCTTCATTCAGACGGGTCCCCAGCATATCTAGAGGCATCATCCACAGTTGACTGCAGGCAACGCCAAACACCCAACCTCTGCCCTCATATAGGGCATCCTGGTGGAAGGACTGTTAGTGTCTCCAGAGCACAAGTTAGCAGAACTGAGAGCAAAACCACCAGTCCATGGCCAACATAGAAGAACAGGCATTCAGCTCAAGGAAGAAAGAGTTGATCCCATTAGCATTTACCTAACAAACAAACTTCAAATCCACAGGACAAAAGCACAATTGTAAATCACCAACACAGGAAAAGAACAAATAATAAATAAATCCCCACCAAAAATTATCAGTCCTATAAGAAGAATCTAACAATGAGGATATCCCTGTAGGTAACTCAGCACATAGATGTTAAAGGAATAATCATAGACATACTCAAAGGGATCAAGGACTATAAAGAAACAAATCAAAGAAAGCTTAATGGGAGAGACTGGGACCAACTGCAGAAAGAACTGGAAATGCTGAAATTTCCTCAGGCTGAAATGAATAAAGAGGAAGCAACTGAAAAACAAATTAGAAAGGAACATAGAAGGAAAAGAATGGCCAACACTGAAGGAGATGGAAATATTAAAGGAGTTCCAGACTGAAATGTAAAAAGAAAAATAAAGAACAAATTCAAGATACTAGGTAAGGAAAGAATGACAAGCCCCAGAAGGAAATGGAAATACTAAAGGGATCTCAGGCTGAAATGAAAAAGGAGATCAAACACTCATCTAGTTCAACAGGAAAGGATGGGAAAACCCCTCAGAAGCAGGAATAGATATGCCAAATAGAATATCAAGTCTGGAAGATAACATGTAAAAACTGAGAGCTCAAGCAAAGACTATGAATTTAATAAAACATTTACACCATACAGAGAGAGACCAGAATCTCCACATCTAGTATAGAAGGAAGGAGAAGAATCCCTAGAGCATAAATGGTATGACCAGATCTTCAACAGAATTATCATAGTAAGAAAAAATTCCCCAAATTGAAAAAATACCTCACACCCATACAAATACAAAGAAGCACATAGAAACCCCAAATAAACAAGATCAGAAAAGAAACTCTCCATACCATATCATAATCAAAACTCTACATACTCAAAACAAAGTCAGAATACCCAAAAGATTACTAAGAGAAAAACAGCAAATTTACATATAAACAAAGAAACTCATCAGAATAGAGATGACTTTCAACACAAATTGATGAAAGTCAGAAGAACTTGGAGCAAAGTATTTGAAGTACTAAATACATACAGATGCCAGCACAGGTTACTCTACCCAGCAAAAATGGCATATTTATAATCAAAGGAGAAAGGAAAATCTTCCACGACATTATAACAAGATTAAAGAATACATTTCTAGAAAACTAACCCACCAGAGGACAGAGGAAGGCAGAAGCTATCCCCAAGCAGCAAGATGAGAGTAATTAATGAAGATATTACCCTAGAAATAGAATCATAGACCAAAAATGTAAAAACAAAATAACTGAAGGGAAGCAATTATAACATCTCTCAATATTAACCTTAAATATTAAGTGGTCTGAACTTCCCAATCAAGAGATACAGACCGAGAGAATGGGTTAAGAAACTGAATCCATTCTTTCTGTCTGTCACAAGAAAACACACCTAGCCTTAAAGTACAGGCACCATCTTAAAGTGAAAGGATGATAAAAAATAATATTCCAACGCAGAATTGTCACAAAAAGGAAACGGCAGTTGTTTATTTTAATATTAGATAAAATAGTTTTCAAAGTAAAATTAATGAGAAGAGATGTAGAGGGTCACTACATCCTTATCAAAGGGATAATTAACCATGAAGATCTCACAATTACAAATATTACTATATAATATACATATATATATTATATATATATATATATATATATACCTAAAATCTGGTGCACCAAACTTCATAAACACAATCCTGCAGGACTTCAAGGCACAGATCAGTCCCAGCACACTAATACTGGGAGACTTCAGTACCCCACTGAGCCTATTGGCTAGGTCAACTGGACAAAGAATAAACAATAAACAGAAAGACATCTGAACTGAACAATATGATACACAAAATGAACCTAACAGACATCTACTGGGTATTCCACCCAACCACAAAAGAATATACTTTCAACTCAGCACCCCATGGAACATTCTCCAAAATCAACCATATACTGGGACACAGAGCAAACTTAATCAAATACAAAAATATTGAAATAATTTCATGAATCCTATCAGACCACAGTGCAATAATGCTTAATATGAACACCATAAAGAGCCATACTGGCTACAAGAACATATGGAGACTAAACAGCACACTATTGTTTAATGAATGGGTCAAAGGAGAAATAAAAAAAGAAATAAAAGCATTCCTAGAACTAAATGAAAAAGACAATACAAAGTCCTAAGAAGGAAATTCATAACTCTAAATGCCTAAGTTAAGAAAACAGAAAGAGCACAAATAAATGTCCTAACACAGCAGCTAAAACCACTTGAGAGGCAATAATAAATGAATCCCAAACCTGGCAGACAGGAAGAAATAGCAAAAACCAGAGTGGAAGTCAATGAAATAGAAACAAAGAAAGTAATACAAAAAGTCAATGAATCCATGAGCTGGGTCTTTGAAAGGATAAATGAGATAGATAGACCATTAGCCCAGTTGATCAAAAGAAGGAAAGAAAAACACCAAATCAACAAAATTAGAGTGAAAAGGGAAACATCACAACAGATAGTAAAAAGATTCAGACAATCATACAGGAATACTTCAAAAACCTATACTCTACTAAATTTGAAAACCTAAGAGAAATGGATGAATACCTGAAATCATGGAATCCATCAAAACTTAACCAAGAAGAGATCAACAGCCTAAATAGACCAATAATAAAGGAGAAAATTAAAACTGTGACAAAAAACCTCCCAACTTAAAAAAAAGCCCAGACTCAGATGTATTCACAGTAGAAATGTATAAGACATTTAAAGAAGACATACAGCCATTACTACTCAAATTATTCAAGAGGATAGAAACAGAAGGAGATCTCCCAAATTCCATCTATGAAGCCAATATCACTCTAATACCAAAACCAGACAAAGATACAACCAAAAAAGAAAAAAAAGAAAAAAAACTACAGACCCATTTCATTATTGAGCATCTCAACAAAATGCTTACAAACTGCATACAGGCACACATCAAAATGATCATCCACGATGACAAAGTTAGATATGTACCAGAGATGCAGGGATGGTTCAACATATGTAAATCAATAACATCATAAATCACATAAACAGATTGAAAGACAAAAACCATATGGTCACCTCAATCGATGTGGAAAACAATGCAAAAAACAAGGGAGCAAGAAAACAAATGACCCACTCAAAAGATGGAGTAAAGAGCTGAACAGAGACTTCATAAACAAAGAAGTAAAGATGGCTGAAAAACATCTTAAATGTGTTCAATGTTGTTAATAATTAAGAAAATGCAAATTAAAATCACCTTAGATATCTTCTTACTCTGGTAAGCCTAGCTATGATCAAGAAAACAAAGGATACCAAATGCTAGAGAGGTTGTGGGGAAAGGGGAACCCCTATGGAAAGCAGTGTGGAGAACTCTTAAGAGTCTGAAAATGAGCCTACCACCTCACACAGTCATGCATACCACTCTTAGGTATATACTCAAAGACTCGCAGAGATACAGGCATGTCTATGTTTATTTCCACTCTACTCACAGTATCGAAGAGCTGGAAGCAACTGATGAGTTGATAAAGAAAATGTGGTACCAAAAAGAAAAAAATAATAAAATGTGGTACATCTACACAATGGAATTCTATGCAGTGGTAAACAAATATGACATCATGAACTTTGCAGGTAAATGAATGGAACTAGAAGCCATTATGCTAAGTGAAGTAACACAGTCCCAGAAAAACAAATGATGAATGGTATCCCTCATTTGTGGATGCTAGCACCAAATCCCTAGTTGTAAGGCAAACTGAGCAATGTTAATATTATATTACCTTTTATCTTGAAAAACAACCTTGCTGGTTTATGTGAATCCCTTAATGAGCTCTAAAATTAACCTACCACCTATTATATGACTTGATGTAAATTTTGGTAGGTGGATTAGAGGGTGTGTATTACATATTTTTAGAGAAATATAAAATTAAAGGGAAAATGTGGAATTTTCCTAAACAATTTTTGAAATTAACATACAGTTTATTTTTCAGACGCTTCATTCAATTATATTACCCATATGAGTATATATAATTATATCTATAGTATATATTATATATATATATAAAGGACTGGGAAAATAGATGCAAAACATATTTAGGCCCCGAAGCATAGATTTGGGTGGCGGTATGGGGCATATGGAGAGCGGAGTCTAAAACTGGACTGAAAATATTGCTATGAAATACAAAATACTCCAATAAAAATATAAATAAAATTAAATATAATTGATTCTCATCTCCCAACATAGAGGTTATTTTTAGTTAAGGATTTATTACAAGTAGGTAAAATTAGCAATTACAAGAAATAAAAGGTCTAAAAAAAAAAAAGGAAAACAGGGATCCAGAGGGGTATTGGTTATAAAATCTGAAGTTGTTGATACACTCAAGCTAATTTGGGTTGCAAATTGTTATTAATATTTCTTTACTCCTAATTTGTACTAGATTACCAGTGACAACTTTGGGATTAAATTTACACAAGTGTTATCTATAATTTTCTGTATCGTATATTACCTGTGATATTTCTTTTTACCTACAAAATTTTTGGCTCAAAAAGGACTTGGAGTTTTGCTTTCAGTGAATCAACCAGCTATACAGACCCCAAATTATAATGAATAAATCTTAAAATGGACTCAGCTGTTACTTTCACAAACCGTTGCGATCCTAGTGTATGGGTATGTAGTACAACTGCATTTTAAAATTATAAATCAAATATATAAAAGTTGAAACAAAAAACAAGAGAGACTGTCTTATTCATGGTATAATAGAAAAGGGGGAGATGTGGAGATAATATGGCTTCTGGGATACAGTTAAATAGAGACCGCTCTACTCTAAAGCTTTTGCCATTATTTTTTATAATTTTAAATGCGAAATTGACAACCCCAAACCTTTTACTAACAAAAAAAGAGTTAAAAGGGTTTTTTGGCTTGTATGGTTCCCACCAGGAATTTAGACACCACCAATTGGGTGCCTCCTGAGAAACAGTGTTTTGTCCTCTGGATTTTTAAAGTAGAAATCAGGAGGCCACTAGCAAAGGGAAGTTGGTCCATCTTTCCTCAAAAAAGGACAGGAGAATCTAGTCTGAGAAAAACTGCCACTTCGAGAGGACACCAACACACAGGGGTGAACACAGGTGTTCCTGCTGGCCATCTCTCTAGCGTTAGAGTTCCCAATATGTATACACTGTTCCTTATGGGACTTGTTTGGCTGCTTCCTTTAACTAACAGGCATAAAATCTGTTAAAGGGATATCCTTTATTCCTAAAAATTAATTAACGAGAGTAGTACCAAGGTCAGGTTCTCTGATAATGAGCCTATAAAGGAGAATGACTATAGGTGCTATAGAATTAGCTAAACTAATGCCCCTTATTTGTACTTTGGTAAAAAAATTTATTCAAAAAAAATATAAATTTCGCCATGCTCTGTTTTTTGACCTTGGTTGTGTTTAATACCTAATACTAACATCTGACTGTTTTACAGAGGTGAAATTATTTGAAGACATACCTCACACATCTGAAGGAACAAAAGATAAAAAAAGTAAATTCAGTAAGGAAGGTTTTTCCAGGGGGGCAGGGGTTAAAATTTTTTTGAACCCTTAAAAGCTTAATGGTTAAATAGAACATTATTATATGAAGGGAAGACTAGTACCAAATAGAGGAGTTTAATTTGTCTACTAGATACCAAGTATGTATGACATAGGACATTTCTCGCCATGTCCCTTTTTGGATAACTTTTCCCTGACCTCTAGACTTTTGCTTATGGCCAGGTGAGATATTAAGCATGGATAGAAGCTTATGGTACCAGTTATTGACTGCTTTTTACAATGAGCTGTTGGTCAGGGGGCCCCAAAAGCCCCCCAAACAAAAGGTATTGCTGTGGTGGTGGAATGTATGGTTGCAGAAGAGGGAATGGTAGTCTGGAGTTTAAAGACCCTTCTGTTGAAGACATAGTGTTAAGCATAACAAAGATGTATAGAGATCTTGCCTTGCAAAGGGACAGTGATTGATGCCAGAGGTAATAGACCACTTAAAGTTTATTTATGTTATTGAGTCAAGCAAGACTTATCAGCTACACTTCATTTGCCTGGAGATTTGTGCAGTTAGTGGCAGCTTGATATTTGCGCACCCAAGTTAATTGGCAATGGCTCATTTCTTGGGGGGGGGAGTAGCACATAGTTGATACCATAAGCTTACACCCTCTAATGACATAGTTTGTGTACATGAAACCAGTGTGCATTAATTTGCTTTTCAGATTTGATATCAAAGGGCTGAAATATTTTGTTCTTGAAGACTAATTAGCCTTCATCTTTCTATCCACTAAAATATGCTTATGATAAACTGTGTTGTTTCACAAAAGACATATCCAAAAAAGACACTCTAATGTAAAGAATGGTGGTATTTCTAAACATTCAAGCCTGTGCCCACAATGTGACTTGTCATGATAATTGATGTCTGTGTGCCAGTACTTCTTGCTATTTGTGTTTTATTAGTAGAATTAGGAAAGGTACCTGTGGATAAGCTGCAAACTCATTGGAAGAAAAGCCTGAACAGACCTGAGAGTCCAATGTGTCATTTCAATGAAAAAATTTTCACTCTCCTTGACTTCCTGTGCTCATTGTGAGATGTGACCCTTGGCTTGCTGCTCCAGCTCCAGCCACCATGCCCCCCACCACAATGAACTCTGTTTCCCTGGAACCGTCAATAGTAAGCTCAAATAACCTCTTCTTTTTATAAGTTCCCTTGCTCATGATGGTTTATCTCAGCAACAGGAAAGTGAATAATAGTTATTTGGTACTAGAGAGTGGGCTGTTTACTGTGAAGAACATGACCATGTGGATGTTTGGGGAAATGTGGAAGACTTTGGAACTTTGGGCTAGAAAAGCTGTTGACTACTGTAAGCAGAGCTTAATGGGCCATTCTCATAGAAGCATGGAAGAAAGCATTGCTGCAAAAAATGTGGTTCCAGAGGAAAATAAATACTTAGGCAGCAACTGGGATATTTTGTCAAAAAGTCTGGCCACAGTGTGCCCACAGCCCAAATGCTTGCCTGATGCTAAGTTGAAAAGCAATGGAGTAATGTCTTTGGCAGCAGATATGTCAAGACAGCCTAATGTAGAAATGGTTGCGTGGCTATTAATGGTGGATATTGTACATATCAACAGTGAATAAGAGCAGATGGGGCAGAAAGAAATGCAGAGTGTATGGTTTGGATCTGAAAAATGCACAAGGAAGATTAAAGGTGGGGTCAAGGCATGTGGAGAGGTTCCTTTTGATAAGGAGACTAAAGTGATTAAGGAGAGGTCTAACTATTTACATGTAAACAATGGAAAAAGTCAGATTAAAGTGATTAAGGAGAGGCCTCCAGATTTATAAGTCAACAACAGAAACAGTACCTTCAGGGCAAGACCACACCCAGCTAAGCCTCTGATTTTTGAAAGGAAAATACTGAAAGCGTTTTCTACTCTGACAAGTCCAGGGCAGAGAAAATTTGCAAATGTGGTTAAAGTAGGAGAGAGTCCATCCCAAACTTGCAGCCAAATTCGGCAATTTCATTCACGTGGTGCTGGCTTTAGAGGCACGAAGAATGCAAGAGTGAAGGGGTTATCAGTTCTTTCTCTGCAGTTTCAGAGAGCCACAGAGGCCAGTCAGAGTGCAGCAGGGGCATCCCTGAATAAAAAGGCCCTGATTGTCCATTGCATGAAGAAGACATTCGAGATGCCAGAGTTGTGAGATATTCGCCAAGGAGAGATGTATACAGGGAGTGGTACCAGCCTAAGGAAGAGATGTATGTTGCATGCAATCCTGGAAGAGCTGAGCCATCTAAGCCCTTTGGAAGTAGAGTCCCAGAAGTTGCACATGGAGCTACTGGATTGGTGTTTGCCCTGCTGGTTTTTGGTCTTGTTTTGGTCTGGTATTTCCTCACTATGCCTCTATTCCTACCTTTTGGAATGGGAATGTGTATTCAGTTTCACTGTATGTTGCCTTTTGATTTTACAGGAGCTTACAATTAAGAGATTGGCCTGTGTCTCAGAAGAGATTTTGGACTATAGACTTTTGAATAGAATTGAGACTGGTAAAGACTATGGGGACTTTTAAGGTCAGACTAAATGCATTTTGCATTTTATATGGTCAGGAGCCTATGGGGGCCAGGGAGTGGAATGTGGTGGTTTGAATGATAGTGTCCCCCATAGGCTTTAAGTATTCAGACATTTTGTCTCCTGTTGGTGGCACTGTTCTTGGAGGTCTTAGAAGGTGTGGCCATGCTGTAGGAAGTACATCATTGGCGGCAGGCTTAGTGAGTTTAACAAGCCTAGCGGTCTCCAGTCTCTCTCTCCGCTTCTTGTGCTGACTGGGAGATGTGACCCTCTGCTTGCTGCTCCAGCCCTGGCCACCATGCTTCGTAAGCTCAAATAAACTCTTCCTATTATAAGTTCAAAAAAATAAATTTTCACCCTCTCCTTCCCCTTTCCCCAAAGCCTAGGGACCACTCACAGAAGAGGGGGCTTGTTAGATGTAATGGCTGAGGAGATGGGGGTAAACCATGAGATCACAGTAAATATGGACCAGACTTCATTTGGTCAGGACAATTACATGTGCAAGATTTTCCAGGTGGATTAGAGATGTTGGGGTACAACCAAATTCCTTATCTACGTAAAAAAATCAGGTGCGTGTAAATGTTACTTGTATTTACTGGTTGGTTTTCTTTATATTAAGTTTTTATTTTATTTTATTACATAGCAATCCTAGCTATTTGAGCCAGACAAAGATATTGACCACTATTTCTATAGTAGTATCTGAGCTTGTGAAAGCTAATACAAAAAAGGGGATATGTAGGTGAATACAGTCTGAGCTTAGTTATTCATGAGCTAGCATTTCCAGCCAGCACTGCCCAGAGGCACAAGTGAGAGCCATGGGACCTCCCTGGTCATGCCCACAAATTGGGATGTGATGATGCAAAAGTCTGGGAATGGACCCTGGAAGGTGAGGTCATGCTGCCTATAAAACCTGTCCATTTTGAATAAAGCCTTTCTCTGTATTTGGAACCACACCTTATCATGTGTCTCTGTATTGTGCTTTCCCATGCATGCTTTCTGCATGGCACACCATAGAAATAAATGGGACAAACAGCAGTATACATTTTGAGATAGACTTACTGATGTTCCTTTGATGCCTACTGAACAGAATAAAAAATATGTAGAGACTGCACAGCAAATAGAAAAGAGCCTTATGAACCTTGCACAGCCCTATGTAGATGACCAGATGGCAGGTGTGAAGCAGGTCCAGCCCATCAGTATATGGTGGAAGGTGGGTGGTCTTAATCCTTTTGTTTCTACAAGATTTGCTGGCTGCCTTAGAGACTCCCAGGAAATACAAGTTTGTGCTACTTGGAGTTAGGTTTTTGGCTTTGTTTCATCCTGACCTTTTAGTGAGAGTCATTAGAGATGAGGCCAAGAGCCATGCAGCAGAAAAGACTAGATCCTAACCTCCCACAAGGCACATGGCTAGACAGGGAGGATTTTGTAGAAGAAGCTGCATCTGTTTTCTCTGTGAGAGCAGAGAAAGGAGCAAGAGACACTGAGAAGAGACCAAGGACCGGGAGAGAAGAAAGAGAGAAATGATGTAACCTTCCATTGGCCATCCTGAGCCCTTGGATCTACCTGGGATGGGGAAGGAAATTAAGAGACACTTAGCAGAGTAATGGTGGGTGCAGTTTGGGAGAAGAATTAATTTTGTTTGTACCACTACGAACTTTAGACTGTTAGTTACACAGACCACATTTGGGCATTTTTGTAAATAATAAATAGTTTCAAAGATTAAATAAGGCTAAATAAAAAATTACAAATAGGACTTAGTTGATAACTTTAGAAGAGAGAGAGAGAGAGAGAGAGAGAGAGAGAGAGAGAGAGAGAGANATGTAGCCTCTGGTGGTTTGAATGAGTGTCCCCTATCGGCTTTAAGTATTAAGACTTGTTGTCTCCAGTTGGTCGGCACTGTCTTGGAGGTTTTAGAAGGTTGTGGATGGCTGTGAGAGAAGCTACTTCATAGGGGACAGGCTTTAACAAGGCCTTTAGTCTCCAGCCTCCCCTCTCTGCTGTTTCCTGTGCTCTTTGCGAGTGTGACTCTTAGCGTGCTGCTCCTGCCCGCGGCCACCATGCTTCCCACCACACAATGGGACTCTGATTCCCTGGAACCACAAATAAACCTCTTCCTTTTATAGTTTCCCTTGCTCAGGTGTGATTTATCACACAACAGAAATAACTAAACAGTTGGTATTTACCAGGAGAGTGGGCTGTTGGCTGTGAAAACCTGACCATGTGGAATGTTTGGAGAAATGTGGAAGGCTTTGAACGTTTGGGCTAGAAAAAAGCTGTTGTTGACTCGTAAGGCAGAGCTTAACAGGGCATTCTAGTAGAAGAGCCTGGAAGAAAGCAATTGCTGCAAAAAAAATGAGTTCCAGAGGAAACATAAGACTTAGGAAGTAATGGGATCATTTTGCATAAAGAGTCTGGCAGGAGTTTGCCTACCAGACCCAATGCTTGCCCTGATACTAAGTTGAAAAAGCATGGACTAATGTCTTTGGGGAGGATATTTCAGAGACCAGCCTTGAGAAATGGTGGTGTGGCTATTAATGGTGAAATTGTGCAGATCTACAGTGAAGAGAGACAATGGGGCCCGAAAGAAGTACAGAAATGTACAGTTGGATCTGAAAACTGCACCTAGGAAGATTAAAGGTGGGCCCAAGGCTAGGAGAAGGATAGTTCCGTTTGATAAGGGACTAAGTGATTAAGGAGCAGGCCTAGCATATTTACAAGTAAAACATGGAAAAAGTGAGATCAAACGCATTAAGAGAGAGGCCTCAGATACAGAAACAAACAAAACAGTACTCTTCAGGGACAAGACCTAAACCCAGCTTAAGCCTCCAGATTTTTGGAAAGGAAAATACTGAAAGCGATTCTACGCCAACAAGTCCAGGACAAAGAAAAATTCAAATGGGGTAAAGTAGGAGAGAGTCCATACCCGAATTGCAGGCAGATTCGGCAATTTCATTTCATTCAGTGGTGCTGGATTTAGAGGCAGGAAGGATGCAAGAGTGAAGGGCTTATCAGTTCTTCCTCTGCTGGTTGCAGAGAGCCACAGAGGCCAAGGGCAAGAGTGCAGCAGGGCATCCCTGAAAATAAGAAGGCCCTGATAGGCCATTGCGTGAAACTAGTGATGTGAAGCCTGGTTGGGCAGTGGAGAACCCAAGAAGACAATTTGAGATTCCAGTGCTGTGAGATATTGTGGCCAAGGCTATACAGGGAATGGTACAGGCCTAAGAAGAGATCCATGTATAATCAGCAAGCTGAATCCGGAGAAGAGTGGCCATCTAAGCCCTTTGGAAGTAAATTTCAGAAGTCACACATGGAGCTACTGGACTGGTGTTTGCCCTGCTGGTTTTACAGTCTTGTTTGTCAGTATTATCCTCACATATGCCTCTGAGTCCCCCTTTTTGGAATGGAATGTGTGATTCAGTTCCACGTGTTGGGGGTTTGTAATTTTGTCTTTTGATTTTTTTCAGGAGCTTATTACAGTTTAGAGATTGGCTGAAACCTCAGACGAGACTTTGGACTGTAGACTTTGAATGGCTTGAAACTGGTAAAGACTATGGGACTTTTAAGGGTGTACTAAACTGCATTTTGCAATTTGTATCGCCAGGGAGAATGGAATGTGGGTGTTTGAATGAGTGTGCCCCATAGACTTTAAGTATTCAGACATTTTGTCTACAGTGTGGATGGCCTGTTTCTTGCAGGGTCTTAAGAAGGTGTGGCAGTGCTGGAGGGAAAGTATGTCCCATTGGAGGCGGGCTTAGTTGAGTTTTACAAGCCTTGTGTCTCTAGCCCCCACTCTCTTCCTGTTGCTCATTGCGAGATGTGACCCTCAGCTTGCTGCTCCACCTGCCACCATCTTCCCCACCACAATGGACTCTGATTCCCTGAACGTCAATTGGTAAGCGCAAATAAACTCTTCCTTTTATAAGTTCCCTTGCTCATGGTGGATTTACCACAGCAACAGAAAAGTGACTAATACATCCCCTGAGAAAAAGACCTTAGTTGAGGCAAAAGACAGTGATTTCAAAATAGTAATTTTAATTATCTTTCAAGCACTCAAAAAGTATATGCATAAATTTTGGAATGAATACCATGAAAACACACACAAAATCCTGCTGAATAAAATAAAGAAAATAATCCAATATTTGAAAATAAAATTTAATACAAAAAGATTTCTGAAGAAAAGAAAACTAAAATAAAACTTGAAATTAGAAACTCAATCAGTGAAATAAAAAAAAAAACTCGAGTGAAAAGTCTCACTAATAGAATGAATCAAATTAGAAGAGAGAATATCAAGCCTTGACTACAAAGTGGAGGGATTGGATCAATCCATCACAGAAAACATGAAATCTAATAACACCTAGGAAAAGAATATGCAAGAACTTTGGGATACTATCCAAAAATAAACTTATAATCTTAGGTATAGAAGGAGAATAAACACAGATCTAAGGAACATAAATTATTTTCAACAAAATAATATAAGACAATTCCCTAAATCTAAGGAAGGAGACACTTATCAAGGTCCAAGAGGCATACAGATCACAAGATCATCAGGACAAGAAAAGAAACTCTCTACCTCATATGATAATCAAAATGATAAATAACCAAGAAAGGATACTGAAAGCCACAGGAGAGGCAGAACAAATCACATATGCAAACAAGCCTATCAGAATAACACCTTTTCAGTGGAGAATCTGAAAGTCCAGGAGGACATGGACTAAAATTCTAAATAACTTTAAAAACCATAGATTACAAGCCAGGCAGTTATACCCATCAAAACTGTCATTTGTACTAGAAGAAGAAAGGAAAATTTTCTATGATGAATACAGATTATAGGAATTTAGGCCCAGTAGTACAGCTCTACAGAGCATACCAGAAGAAATACTTGTCTCTG
The DNA here is from genome assembly GCA_009823505.1 of Rhizomys pruinosus. NCBI lineage: Eukaryota > Metazoa > Chordata > Mammalia > Rodentia > Spalacidae > Rhizomys > Rhizomys pruinosus. Next base: position 2,497,105 of record VZQC01003102.1, on the reverse strand, counting down.
AAGAAAAGAACAAGAACATCTATGGGGGGAAAAGGAATAAATAACCAATCCCAGAACAATTAACCAAAAATGGCTAAAGAAAATAACTACACAACAAAAGATCAAGTATTCACAAACATTGTTCACTAATAAATCTCAATATGAACAGTCTAAATTATACCATTAAAAAGACACAGACTAAGTGATTTGATGACCTGTATAAACATAGAAGCAGGGAAGCAAATGACCTAATTAAAACTATGCTATGGATCGGAGCATAGAGCTCCTAAAAGAAGAAATCAAAATGGCTAAGAAACACCATAAAAAGTGCCCAATACCATTAGCAATTAGGGAATTGCATGTTAAAACCACTTTAGGATTTCATCTAAATCCAATCAGAATGGCTATGATCATATGAACAAATGAAACCAAATATTGACATGGATCTGAGGAAAGAGGAACCCTCATCTACTGATGGTGGCATTGCTAATGGATGCAACCACTATGGAAAACAATATAGAGGAAACCTAAAACTCTGAAAATAAATCTACCTTGTGATCTAATTATAACACTGTTTGACATCTACCCAAAGGATTCATCCTACTCCAGAGATACATTTGCAACCATGTTTGTTGCTGTTGTTTTCACAATAGCTAAGAAATAGAAACAGCCTAAATGTCTCTTAAATGATGAATAGGTAAAGGAAATATGGTACATGTACCCCAGATGGTGTTCTATTCATCAGTTAAGAAAAAAACAAGTCATGAAATTACCATACAGATAAATGTATGGATCTAGAAACTCTTACTCTAAATGAGGTAATACAGACTCAGAAAAACAAGCAGCAGAGGTTCTCTCTCATTTGTAATTCCTAGCTCCAAATTAATAGATATGAGTAAGTATTCTAATATAACTGCAAAAGCCTGGAAATGGAAAAGAACCATGGGGGTAAAGGAAGAGGTGTTTGTGAGACGGACTTACCAAGGGGGAAATGGAGAACAGGGTGTAGTTTAATTGAGGAGGAAGTAAAATATGATATGCAGCAGGACTGTGAAAATGTTTGCTTGGTAAAGGCCAATCACTCCCAATCTCTACATCCCAAGTGCTTCTGGGTGTCCATTTCTTGGAGTCTGATTGACTACCAGGCATCACTCCAGTAAGGAAAACTATCAACCTTCCCAGCATCCAAGTTGCCAGCATATTCTCACCTAGGGACTTCCTGCTCACTTCATCCATATGTGCTGGGCCATTCTAGCTTAAATTTGCATAAGTCTTGAGCATGGTATCATAAACACTCTGAGTTCATACGTGTGTGCTCTGAAACAGTTTCCTTGTATTCATCTTCCATCTCTGGTGCTTAAAATATTTCTGCCCCCTCTTCCTCATTAATCTCTAGTCTTTGGAGAAGTTGCAATATAGTTGTCTCATTTAGGTCTGAATGCCCTGTGGTTTCTTACTTTTTGCATATTGTATATTGTTGTCTGTATTTGTTATTCCACTTCTGCAAGACAGAAAACTTACTTAGCTAAAGAGAGTTGAGGGATGCACTAATGCAAAATAAACCATTGTGTAGAGCTGGATGTGGTGCCGGGATGCCTTTATCCTAGCACTTAGGAGCAGATGCAAGCCAGATCTCTGTGAGTTCAAGGCCAGTCTGTTATAGCGTGACGCTTCAGGCAGCTGGGGCTTATAAGGACAGACCCTTGTCTCAAAAAACAAAAAATTATAAAATAAACAAAAATCAACTTTTATATGATAATTAAAAACTCAACCAACCAACCAAAAACCAAACAAACAAAAAAAAAAAAAAAAGGCAGGTGAGGTGTAGCTGGTGTGACGGTGGAGTCTTGCTTGACTCAGGGAGACCCCTATTTGCTCTTATTGGTTTCGTGGCCTTTGGTACCACTCTCTGGCATTCCAGAGGCCATCTGTACCACTTGCATGTGTTGTCTCAATACATCCCTCCCATGTTAACGTCACGGTCTTCGGCAGCCGGGTCTTATTGGCCTCTCATCCTGTAGGTATCCCAATTAGAGGCAAGGCGCCCTTACCTTTTGTGGGCCTTGGCAGAGGCAGCCATGTGCCTGTTTATCCAAAATCTAATTTCGGTATTGGCTCTCTCCTTGGAGTATTGACCCATGGCTGATGCCACCAAGCTTATTTATCCTCTAAGGTTAGGAGATGTTATAAAGCCACAGTTAGGACCCTGTCATATTTAACAGGGGGAAAATGGGAAAATTGTTAGGAAAATTGTAAATAGGATTAACATATCCAAACATGTGTGTCTATGCTAAAGTAACCTACCATAAACTATTAGTGCTGCTTAAATACCTATATATCGAATTGCTTGTTCTTCATTAGTAAGGGGGGGGGGATCGAAAGGTTCTTCCTGGACAAACCTATCAGCCCAGAAAGGAAACAGCCAGAATTTGACCAGAGTCCAGCAACAGCAGAGGGAGTGGACTGTTTTACCTCTCCTCCACCTGTGCCCTTTCTAAGCCTAGGGAAACAACCTGCGGAAGAGGGGGGCGTGGTAGAATGTAAGGGTGCGATTGGTTGAAATGGTGAAACTCCAGCAAGGTAGTCTGGGACACTCATTTGATCACTTGATTGAACAAACAACCTGTCACCCCCCACTGGATGGTGGGCTGTAGGTTGGTTTGGCACAACCGCCTGCAGACAGGTTTTGCAGAGGATGCTTTTACTCATGGATTTTCACCTTATAGCTAAAAATGAAAAAAAAAAACTGAGAGAAAGATGCAAGACAGTTATGGCAGAATGCATGATCTGGGATGGAGTGGGGGTGGGGGGGAGGGAAAGGGAAATAAGCCTGAACTGAATTGGAAAAAATGTATGAAATGCACAAAGCATCAATAAAAACTAATTAAAAAAATAAAAAGAGAATAATATCAGTAATTTAAAAAGTCAATGAAAATTAGTATAAAAAACTTAGCAATCTAGTTTTGAAGTGATTCAGATAACAGCTTTGTAGCTGCAGGAATGAGAATTTTAAAGGTCAACAGTTCAGAAAGAACAGGAATGTGTGGGGTAAGAATAAAAGTGAATTTTATAGAGTTCCTTAGTGTAATGGCAAGAGGTGCATATTCTAGAATATGTTTGGAATTTCAACACAAAAAGGACTTAGGAAGGAAGATTATGAGTTCATTATTATGGAAGGCAGCATAGGCATTTCTTATGTCAAAAATGTAAGGAATAATTATGTAGACTATTATTAATTTTATGGAAAGGTAAATGGAATTATATAGCAACATAAGAACTGTTGCCTAAATATTCTTAGCTGCTCTATTTTTAATTATAAATAAATAATAATAAATAAGTAAACTTGGAGTGAAACCAAATGTCCAAATGTCTATCGATTGGTAAAGAAATAACTTGAAGCATATAAAATTATGTTGGAGAAGTACAATAATGTGAATCAATATCAAAATAAATATTCTTAATGGAGGAAGCCATATAATATAAATCCTTTGTTATGTTAATTACATATCTGTTCGTGTAATAAAAATGCCTTAACAAAAACTCAAGGAAGTGAGCTTGTTTTGGCTTAAGTTTCCAGACAGATGAGTCCCTCCTGGCATGGAGCCATGGCAGCGGAGAGAAAACAGATACTGGAGAATCATACTTCCACCCCCACACAGGAAGTAGAGAGAGAACAGGAAGTGGGTCTAGGCTAGAAAACCTCAAAGCCTGCATCCAATATGGTACTTCCTCCAGCAAGCTTCCACTGCTAAATATTCTGTAATGTTCCCAAACAGCATCCTGAACAGGGAACACATGTTCAGATACAAAAGCCTAAGGGAGCCTTGTCTCATTCAAGCCACCACAACTACTATATGATTCAGTTTACATAGGATTTTAGAAAATCAAAATATTATTTTTTCAGAAGCAATTCTAAGATTGCCTAAGTAGGAGTATTGGAACTAGGGAATAAATGGCTTTAAAATGGAAGATGGAGACATTTATTTTCCTGATTGTGGTTATATATAAACACAAATAATTTCACAGGTAAACTTGAAATTGTGCACTATGAACAGTTGTAATTTGTTACTATGTTTCAATGAAGGTGTGCATATAAGAAGGTAGCATGCTCTTAGGAACTAACTGGTGGGTTCAAACTGTTTCTTCTATCAACTGCATATTATCTCCGATAGCACAATCAGGGAAACAAAAGTGGAACTGAGTTTAAAAAGAAAGAATGTAGACACCCTAAGGCATTTTATTTTTCTCTCTGCTCTATATTGATATGAAATAGTAATATGATATTTAATTTACAACAGTGATGTTGGATTCAGAAGTGTCTAGAGACTTAATTACATCATACACCCAAGTGTACATAATCAGGGAAGATGAAACTGTAGTCCATTCTGGTTTTTGGCTTTTAAAGAATAGTTTCCTTTAAGACATGTAATCAAGTACAGAAAATACTTCATCTAAATTCACATATCAAAAAATAATTTCTAAAGCAGAAAATCATATTCTAGGAAATTATTTTAAATGATTGTAGTAAGTAAGAAGTATTTACCAGGATTAGAAAGAACAACTAAGCCAGGTGCCTTTAATCCTAGCACTTGAGAGGCAGAGGCAGGTGGATCTCTGTGAGTTCAAGGCCAACTGGGGCTACAGGGAGACCCTGTCTCAAAAAAAAAGGCAAAAAAAGGAGGAGAAAGAACAACTAAGATATATCCACATACACTTCCATTTGACAGTGTGACCAAAATAATGCGTGCACAAATAGTTGGAAAAAGTAAGATAGAAAGCTGTAGAGAGCTTGAGACAAGATCACAGACATTTTGCAATTCACAAAATACTATTGAATCTTTGTAGCAAATCAATCCAATGTGCTTTCATCTGATTTGGGGTCTAATGTGACTAGAAAAGGAATTTAACTGTCAGTTGTGCATAGGAAGTGTCTTGCCCAAGTAGAGAGGGAAGACTTTTTCTGGATATGATGCATCGGAGTGACAGAGTGAAATGCCACCAACATAAAGAGCATGGACCTGTTCTCTGACTGTAGTAATAAGAATAAATCAATAGTGGGCAATACTTGAAATAGCAAGGATACATTTACAGATTAGCAGGATTGGCAGTTTAATCTCTAGATCACAAATGATAACATGGAATTTAGAGAGGTATGCATTCCTACCTGAGGAGCTCCATGCTTTATTCTGAATAATGTCTTCATTAATTACATTTTCAGTTTACAGAATTGATATTAAATAACCACTTTAATGAAAACTATATTGGTGAAAATAGGCATTGGAAAGTTGGTTTCACAGTTGAATACTTGCTGCTCTTGCAGAGAACCAGGATTTGGTTGCCAGTACCCATGACACATCTACCAGAAGTCTGTAGCTCCTATGGACTTATATGACCTCTGTGAGCCCTGTACATATGTGGTATTCTTACACAATCCAGGCAAAGACATTGTGATGGTTTGAATGAGATTGTCCCCTATAGGCTTCAAGTATTCAGACATTTTGTCCCCAGTTGGTGGTGTTGTTTTGGGTGGTCTTAGAAGGTGTGGCCATGTTGGAGGAAGTATGTCATTAGGGGTAGGCTTAGTGAGTTCAACAAACCTTGCCAGTCTCCAGTGTCTTCCTCTCTAGGCTTCCTGTGCTCATTGGAAGATGTGAACCTTGACTTTCTGCTCCAGCCCCGGCCACCATGCCTCCCTGCCAAAATGGACTCTTAATTTCCTGGAACCGTCAATTGTAAGCTCAAATAAACCCTTCCTTTTGTAAGTTCCCTTGGTCATGGTGGTTTTATCACAGCAACAGGAAAAGTGACTAATACAGACAAACACCTAAATATAAAAATTAATAATTTAAACATATTGGTGAAAATAAATAACAAGTGATACACACAGAGATTAATTATTTCCATAAACATTTCATAAATTTTCAAAATTTTGGTTGCATTGAATATTTGTACATGTACATACAAATGCATGGATATTTGTACCAATGAATAGCTTAGCAATTGTTTCAAAGGGATAGATATGATAATATATTTTTCGGATGACCAATCCTGCTAGTTTTCCTGTGACAGTCTCTTCTTTATAGTGTTTTTTTATTCCAGCCATTTGTCAAACCATGGTAGTTGTAGACTCTGTGTCTGATAATCCTGAAAATTTTGCTAAGATTACTGTAAATCATAGTTTTAGCTTTTGATTTTGTTCAGAACTGTTTTATATTGCAAAATAAAATGTTACCTTAAAGTAGTTTTTGATTTTCTTTTCCCTAATTATGAAGGATGTCAGACATTGTAAGGTGTCTTAGCACCTGTCTCTATTATCCTCCATCTTCAGTTTCATTTTTACTATTTAACCACAGGGCTCCTGGCTGTCCTTCCCTTCTCCCTTCCCAATTGAATATCCCCATTCTCCACATTTCCTCCTTGGTAACACCTGTTCCCTACTAGCCCCCTCTCTTAGGCTCCCTCCTTCACATTACCTCTGTGTTCACTTTCCATTTTCCTCTCTTGCTGTTATTTAAGGATATATATATATATATTATATTTTTTTTTTTTTTTTATTAAAAAAAAAATCCAATATATATATTCATATGTAAATGATCAGTGCTAGTATCCACAAATGAGGTAGAATGTACACCACTTGCTTTTCTTAGTTTGTGTTGCTTCACTTAGCCTAACAGTTACCTGCAATTTGCCACAGTATCTTCTTTCATTAATGCTGGGAAGAACTCCATTGTGTACATATGCCATATTTTCATTATCCATTTTTCAGTTTACGGACAATTAGGTTATTTCAATTTCTTAGATATTGTAAAAAGAACAGCAACAAATATAGCTGCACAGGTATATCTACAGTAGGATGAGTCTTTGGGTAGATGCTAAGAGTCATATAATTGGATCATACAGTAGATTAATTTTTAGTCTATTAAGAGTTTTCCAGACTGCTTTTCATAGTGGTTATGAGTTTGCAATCCCACCAGCAGTGCATGGACATTCCCTTTTCTCTGCGTTGTCCCCAGCATTTGGTGTCTTTTGTTCTCTTGGTGTTAGCCAGTCTGACTGGGGTAAGTTAGAATCTTAAACTGGTCTTAATCTGCACTTCCCTAATTACTAAAGATGTTGAGCACTTTGTAAGGTGTTTTAAGGTGTTTCTTAGACATTTTTATTTTTTTATTTGAGAACTGTCTGTTAAGATCCATAGGAAAATGTATTAGGTCAAACACCCCCCCCCGAAAAATATACATACAATATCTGAACATGTATTCATAACTGAAGGATGTTTAACACAGCATCAGACAGTAGTAAAACTCCCTTCAAGTTTTTGGTCAGAGTAGTCTAAGAGATTCCTAAAATAACACAGGATATTGTCACAGCCCTTGATTACATCCCAGAAGTTGAAAGTAAGAAACCACTGCTGAAGACAGGATATATTTAGGACATAGGACTTGAAGCAATGGAGCTGAAACTTACATGGAAACCTTCTGTCTGAAGTCTAGCTCTGATAGTTCTGTAGATAATATGCAAGCCACTAAAGGATAAAATCAATCAGTGTTCCAGCCCAGCCCAGCTCTAAAGCCTAATAGCCACAATAGCTGGCAGTGGTGACATTATTATATAGGGGTTTAATCAAGAGCTGTCTAATTGGACTTGGAGCCCTCTGCAAGGACTCTCTGGAATGTCATGAAAATATAGCCCAAAACACATGGCTGGAGATGTCATGGATCCTAGAGATAACCCTATCACTTTTACATCTCTGTACAAATGCAATTCTCCAATCCATGCTAAATATGGATCATTTTATTTAGAGAAAAATGTACCATACACCACTAATCAAAGAAACTTTTATTTGCAATAGATGGAGGCTGTCCAGAGTTCCACAACTGATCACATACAGAGAGCAAATGTTTAAGAAAGAGATGCTCAGCCTTAAATGGAAACTCTATACCAAAGACTCATGGGACATAGTGGAACAGGGAATAGAGAGAATACCAATACAGCCCACATCCTCATATAACAGAGTGTGGTACATACAGAAGGCCATAATTGGCTAAGTTTTAGAGAATGAAACTTGCATGTCTCTGGAGAGGGCTCCTATACTAAGCCTAACTCAGTCAGGGTTCAGGGATCAGTGTGGAAGGGGTGTAAGAGCCAGTATTGGAGCATGAACATAAGGTCATGAAGACTCCTAAACCACTAGATACTTGTTCATGTGACCCTTAAGCAATGGCAGCAGCTTGCACAAGATTCATGCTAACCCCATCAGACAAAACCCCAGCATGAAGCATAGCAAATGGGCATCAGGTCCCAAACTTAGCCAAGGAACTATTGCCAAATGATTACTGCGGGGTAAGGGAGAGTAGATCTTTAAGTGAGTGACTATAGATAGGCTTTTTCTTCCAGTGTTTGTTCTTGGCATCTTTGTCGAATATCAGGTGACTATATTTGCAAGCAAACATATCTTGGTCTTCCACTTTGTTCCCTTGATCTTCAAGTCTGCTTTTTGCCAGTGCTATGCTGTTTTTATTATTATACTTCTGTAATATAAAGTTTGATATGGTGATCTCCTAGACATTAATTTTTGTGATAAGGGTTGCTTTGATCACCAAGTGTGTTTTATGTTTCCATATGAATTTTAGGATGAATTTTTCTATTTCTGTGAAAAACGTCATGGGGATTTTGATTGATACTGCATAGAATCTGTAAATTGTTTTTGGTCAGATGGTTATTTTATTATATCCATGAAGATGAGAGCTCTTTCCAGCTCCTTGTGTCTTCCTCAGCCTTTTCTTCAAATATTTAGAATGTTCATTGAATAGGTCTTTAACGTCTTTCATTAGGTTTATTCCTAAATATTTAATTTTTGAGTGTATTGTAAATGGAAGTGTTTTCCTTAGCTTTTTCTTTGACTGTTTGTTGTGTATAAAAAGACTTCTGATTTTTGTAGACTGCTTTTGTAACCCACTGCTTTAAGTGCTGATCATTTCTAGAAATTCTGTCATGTAATTTTTGGGTCTCAGATATAAACACATAATAACTGCAAGTAATGAAAACTTGACCACTTCTTTTCTATTTAGTAACTGTTTAATTTCCTTCCCTTATCTTATTGTTCTAGATAGCATTTCAAGTAGTATATTAAATATGGGTGGGGAAAGTGGGCATTTTTGTCTGGTTCCTGATTTTAATGGGAATTGTTTCCAATTTTCTTCCATCTAGAATGTTGTTGGCTATGGGGTTAATGTATCTAGCCTTAATTATTTCGATGTAGGTTTCATACAGTTAAACTCCCTCTAGAACCTTTATCATAAGTCTATGTTTGATTTTGTAAAAGATCTTTTCTGAATCTGTTGAGAGGATCTTGTAATTAGGGTCTTTACATCCATTTACATTGTTTATTATGTTTATTGACTTGTTTATTAGGCCATCCCTGTATCTCCAGAATAAAGCCAACTTCATTATGATAGGTGAACTTTTTGATGTTTATGTATATGATTTACGAGTATTTTATTGAGAAATTTTACATCTACATTCATTAGAGATATGAGCCTATAGGTTTTCTTTTGGTTGTATCTTTTGTAGTTTTGGTGTTAGAATAATACTGGCATCACAGAAGGGGTTCAGGGGTTCTCTGTTTCTATCTTTTTGAATAACTTAAGTAGTAATTATTGTAGGTCTTCATTGAAGATCTGTAAAATTCTGCAATTAATCCATGACCCAGGTCTGAATGGCTAAGATTAAGAGAACACATGACACCAAATGCTGGCCTGGATGCAGGTAAAGGTGAATTCTCATTCACTGTTGGGGGGACTGCAAACTGATGCAACCACTGTGGAAGCCAATATGGAGAACTCCTAAAAAGTGAAAAAAAAATCTACCCTATGATCCAGTCATACCACTACCTTGTATATACCCGAAGGACTACAGAAATCCTTGCAAATCTGTGTGTGTGTGTGTGTGTGTGTGTGTTACTGCTATTTCCACAATAGCTAAGAAATGGAAACAACTTTAATGTCCCTTAAATGATGAATAGATAACGAAAACATGGTATATTTTCATAATGGAGTTCTACTCAATGGTAAAGAAAAACAATATCTTGAAATTTTCAGATAAATGGAAGGAACTAATAATAATTGTTATACTAAGTGAAGTAACACAGACTCAAAAAAAACAAGCGGTATATGTTCTCTCTCATTGTGGATCTAAGCTCAACATCCCTAGATGTCAGCATATAATATATCCTGATGTAACTACAGAGCCAGGAAAGGAAAATGGGGATAAAGACGAAGAAAGAGCTTAAGATTTGGGGATAGTATTAGATAGGTGTTGTTAAGACAGAAATAGGAAAACTGTGGTTAATTTAACTGGGGAGGGAGAATGGTCAGTTATATGGGGCAGGGAGAATGGAGAGATAAATCATGCTTGGATGTATTTAAAATGCAGAAGAAGTGGTATTAGTTCAAAATATTTATTAAAGACACACATATAATAAATAATGAGTGCATATGAGCTAAAGGCTATGTAACAGCAGTGCCAGGAAGAAGAATTCTCCATTTGAGTCATTGGTCAGGAGACTCCTAAGATAATACAGGCTATTGACATTGCCCTTGTCTGCCTCTCAGAGCTTGGATGTAAGACTCTATTGATAGTTGAAAATGACCTGGAAGCCTGTGCACCAAAGAGTAGCTCTCATAGTATTGGAGGATATTCTATAAACTACAAAGAGAGAAACCAATAAATGGTTATACCCTGATAGAAACCTGATTATCCCAGAAAACTATCATTATTGGTTCAGTAGTAGTACATTTATCTTGGGAATAATCAACAGCTGTGTAATTGAAATTAAGGCCGACTTAATGAGAAGGAACTCACATGCAGTAATATGAACATAGCCAAATACACATGGCTGGATATGTAATAGTTCCTAAAGAAAAACTACTTTCACCACATCCATAGGGCAACAAAATTTCTTACTTCATACTAGAAATGTTCATATTTACAGACAAGTGTACCTTTTTCCCCTAATCAAGGAAACTTCTAGATCATTACAGAGTTTCAGAGCTTGTCACAAATGTGGAGAATAATTGTCTGTGAGACACTTATCACTATGTGACATGTCTTCAGTGCAACTTCTACATGTAGGAATAATGTGATCTGAGATCTCCTGAGACCAGCTGAAGCGCAGGAAGGTAGGTAGGAACTGGGTGCTTCAGCAAGGCTGATTGTTGATTGACTTAATCAGGTTAATCCATTTATCCAGTTGTCTTTGGCTTAATTGGCTTTTGTGACTGTGGGGGCAGAGTTATCCTCCCAGCTGGTATAAAAGGTAGGGTTATGTGAGTCTTGAGATCTGAGGTCTCCTGAGACCAGCTGAAGCACAGGTACCAGGGTTAAAGAGCCCCCCACACACATACCAACTGGGATTACGAAGGCATCTGAAGGAGGCAAGCAAAGCAAGTCTTCAACACAGTGAAGAGGCATTTAGGACTCACATTGGAATACAGGTAAGGAGAAGCCCATATGCCAGGAACACGAAGAAGAGACAACACTGGAAAGGGGCAGGATAATCCCACGCCAAGCTTTACCAACCCTATGGAAGACTCCTGCAGTGAGATCCCTCTGGGGATGGCCCAGGACACAGATATCAGAAACACAATTGGGAACAGATTTAAAGAACCACAAGATTATAAAGAGCAAATCAAAGAACTAAGAAAAAAGAATGAAGAATTCAAGAAGGACCTAGAGAGAGAGAATGACAAACTCCAGAAGGAAGTAGAAACACTGAAAAGATCCCATGCTGAAAAAGATAAGGAAACCAACCAGCAAAGCAAAGAGCTACAGGAAGAGATGAGAAGCTCCAAAAAGAAGTATAAATACTAAAGAAATCAGAAGAGGAAATAAAAAAGGAAATCAAACACTCATCCAATCAAGAGGAAAGGAATGGAAAAAGCCTCAGAAGCAGAATGGAGGAAGCAGACCAAAGAATATCAGACCTGGAAGATAACACAGAACAACTAAAAACCTCAAAGGAAAGATTATGAAAAATTAAAAAATACCAAAGTAAGGAACAAACCAGGTGAAATGTGGACACTATGAAAAGATCAAACCTCCGCATCATAGGAATGAGGGAAGGAGAAGAATCCACAGAAAATGGTATTGTTCAGATCCTCCACAGATATAGATGAAAACTTCCCCCCAAACTAAAAAAAAGACAAAACCATACAAAACAGAAGCACCTAGACTCCAAACAGACAAATCGAAAAGAAATCCTCCACACCACATCATCATAGTAAAATAAGACACCCAAACAAAGACAAAATCCTAACAAACCAGAAAAAAATAAGTAAACATAAAAACACAAAAAAAAAAAAATCAGAATTACAACTGACTTTTCAATGCAAAACTTGAAAGCAAGAAAAACCTGGAACAAAGCATTCCCAGTGTAAAGGACAATAGATGCCAACCCAGGTTACTTTACCCAGCAAAGATGTCATTATAGGTTGAAGGAAGAGAGAAAAACCTTCCATGACATAAACAAGTTGAAAGAAACATGTCCCGAAAAACCAACCCTTCAGAGAATACTTGAAGGAATTCAAAGGACAGAAGAAAGAGCAAACCAACCCCAGGCTCTTAGATAGAGAAATCATAAAAGAAACTGCAGAATAGAAATAAACCAAACCGACAAATGGTAAAAGGCAAAAGGAAGCACACAAACCTATCAGTCATTAACCTTATATTAATGGACTAAATTCCCCAGGTCAAAAGACCTAGGGAGATTGGATTAGGAAAGAGAATCCATTGCTATGCTGTCTACAAGAAACAAACACATCTTACCTTCAGGACAGGCACCACCTTAAAGTCAAAGGATGGAAAAATATTCCAAGCAAATGGTACCAAAAAGAAAGCAGGTGTTGCATTTTAATATCAGACAAAATATACTTCAAAGTAAACAGAATACCGAAGAGACAAAGAAGGCCATTACATTTTTTTAAGGAACAATTCACCAAAGAGATTTCCCAATCATGAATAATATGCCCCAAACTCTGGTGCCAACAACTTTTTAAAGACAATTCTCCAGGGACCACAAATCACACACTAACCCCAGTACACTCCTAGTAGGGAGACTTCAGTACCTCACTGACGTCCTTTGATAGGTCAACAGACAAAGATAAACAGAGAGACATCTGAAACTGAACGCGATATGATACACCAAATGGACCTCATAGACCTCTAAAATATTCCACCCTAATTACAGAGGATGTATACTTTCTACTCAGCACCCCCTGGAACATTCTCCAAAATCGACCACATAATGGGATACAGAAGAAACCTCCACAAAATCAAAAAAATTGAAATAATTTCATGCATTCTATCAGACCACCGTGCAATAAAGCTTAACATCAAAACCAGGTAGAACCTACTGCCTGCAGAACACATAGAGACCTAAAACACCACTCCTTGAATAATGAATGGGTCAAGGAAGAGATAAGAAAGAAATAAAAGCATATGCTGGAACTGAATAATGAAATACACACAACAAAGCCTATGGGATGCCTTAAAAGCAATCCTAAGAGGGAAGTTTATAGCCCTGGTGCATACATTAGAAAAACAGAAAGAGCACAAGTAAATGATCTAACACTACAGCTAAAAGCACTTGGGCAAACAACAGATGAACCCTAAACACAACAGACAGGAAGAAATAACAAAAATCAGAGCAGAATCAATGAAATAGAAACAAAGAAACAATACAAAAAATAATGAATCCAAAACGTGGTTCTTTGAAAGAATAAAACAAGGTAGACAGATCTCTAGCCCAGTTAACCAAACGAAAGAAGAAACAACCCGAAGTCAATACAATCCGGGATGAAAAGGGAAATATCACAAGACAAGGAAAAGATCTAGAAAATCATAAGGAATATACAAACCTATACTTTACCAAGTTTGAAACCTAGAAGAATGGATGAATATCTGAAATCTTGAGAATCACCAAAGCTCGACAAGAAGAGATCGGCGCTTAAAGAGACCCATAACATATGAAGAAATAGAGGATGTAGTAGAAACACTCCCAACTAGATAAAGCCCAGGCCCAGATGGTTTGAATAATTTTATAGAAGAATTCTGTAAACATTTCAAACAAAGAACCTACAACCATTGTTACTGAAACTTTTAGAAGATACAATCAGAGGGAATTCTCCCAAATTCCTTCTTGAAGCCAGCCTCACTCTATTACCCAAATCCAGGCAAAGATGCAACCAAAAAGGTAATTATGAACCCATCTCCCTAATGAACACAGATGCCAAAATTCTAAACAGGATACTGGCAAATCGCATACAGACCCACATCAAGAAGATACGTCATCAATGACAAGTGTGGATTCCTACCAGAGATGCAGGGATGGTTCAACATAAGAAAATCAATAAAATATCATCAAATACATAAATGGAATGAAGAACAAAACCACCCCATCATCTCAATTGATTCTTAAAAACCTTTGACAACATCGAGCATCCCTTCATGCTTAAAGTCCTAGAAGGAATGGATTGGAGGGTTCATTCCTCAATGTAATCAAAGCCATATCACAGGAAACCCAGAGCCGGTATCATCCTAAATGGGGAAACGAGAGAACATTTCCTTTAAAGGTAGGAACTCGGCAAGGCTGCCCCCTGTCACCACTCCTCTTCAATATAGTGCTTGAAACACTCTGCTCAGAGCAATAAGGCAAAGAAAAGGAAATTAAAGAGTACTAATTGGAAAAGAGGAAGAAAAGCTATCCCTATTTGCTGAGGATATGATTGTTTACTTAAGGGATGCTAAAAACTCCACAGTAAATAAACTCCTAGAAAGATTAACAGCTTCAGAAAAGTGGCAGGATACAAAATTAAACCTAAAATAATCAATGGCCTTTCTTTACACCAAGAACCAGCAACTGGAGAAAGAATCAAAAGAGAACTTTCCACTCCCCGTAGCCTCAAAAAAACAACAAAATACCTAGGAACAAACTAACCAAAGACACCCAAAGATCTCTACAACAAATTTTAACCTTTAAAGAAAGAATGAGGAGACATCAGAAGATGGAAAAAACCTCCCAGCTTATTGGGAAAATTAACATTGTAAAAATGTCCATTCTACCGAAAACTCTTGTATGATTTAATGCAATCCCAGCAAAATCCCAAAGAGTTTTCACAGGCTTGGAAGAAAAAAAAGCTTTAAATTCATTTGGAAAAACAAAAAGACCCCGGATAGCCCAAACAACCCTGAGCAAAAGAAGCTACAGAGGGGGGGTGATCTCTTATCCAGACTTTAAAAACTATACTATAGGGCTATAGTCATAAAAACAGCCTGGTACTGGCACAAAAAAACACACCTGTTGACCATGGAACAAACCGAAGATCCAACCCTGAGCACATAAAATTTCAGCCATCTCATATTTGACAAGGGGGCCAAGAGACACATGGAGAAAAAGACAGACATCCAGCAAGTGGTGTTGGCAAAGCTGGATCACCACTTGTAGAAGAAACTAAACAAAACTCCCTCAAAACAAAATTCAACTCCAGATGGATCAAAGACCTCGCACGTGAAATGCAAACTCTGAAGGTGATAGAAGAAAATGTTGGCAGCAGATTACAAGTTACATAGCATGGTCATAGGACAGAGCTGTGCAAGAATTAGGTTAATTGACAAATGGGACCTCATTAAACTCAAACCTTCTGTACATCAAAAGAAACATCAGGAAGTGAAGTGAAATCCCACAGAGTGGGAGGAAACCACCAGAGAACATCTGACAAAGCATTGATTTCCCGAACATATATATAACTACTCAAAAAACAAAGAAGAAAGCAAATGACCCACTCAATCTATGGAGAAAAAAAAGACTGAACAGAGATTTCACAAGTAGGAAAATTAAGAAACATCTTAAGAGTGTTCAACATCACTACTCATTAAGGAAATGCAAATCAAAACCACACATTAAGATATCATCTTACTCCAATTAGACTGGCTCGGATCAAGAAAACAAATGATACCAAGTTATGGAGAGGTTGTGGGAAAGGGAACACTCATCCACTGCTGGTGGGAATGTAAACTCACACACCACTATGGAAAGCAGTGTGGAGAACCCTTGGAAGACTTGGAATGAACGTGCCACCCAAACCAGCCATACCACTCCCAGGCACCCTCAAGTGCTCACCCCACTTCAGAGATACATGCATGGTCATGTTTATTTCAGCTCTCTCACAATAGCAAGTGCTGCTGGCCAACCCAAATGCCCCTCAACTGTATGTGTGATAGTGAAAATGTGGTCCACTCTACACAATGGAGTTTCTTGCAGCAGTAAAGAAAGAGACATCATGAGCTTTGCAGGAAAATGGCTGGGAGCTAGTGGACGTCATGCTGAATGAAGTAACACAAGTCCCAGAAAAACAAACGATGAATGGTATTCCCTCCTCTTGTGATGCTAGTGCAATTACCTAGTTGTAAGTATTTCTGTGCATGGCTCCTTGAGCTTTGTCCAAAGCAGTTGGGAGTGATGCATATTGGAAACAACAAGAAGAAGACAAAAAGAACAGAAAGGACTCATCAAAGAACTGACTGAAACAGTGAACTCTGCTCAAAACAGTCAAACTTCAACATGAGAAATTTTGAGAAAGACTGAGAAAGAGATGAAAAGCTGTTTGGCAGAATCTAATTCGCTCGTGGGGTGGGGGTAGGGGGGGACAGGTCTAGTTTGGTTTTCCTGTTTAGTATTTTAGAGTTTTTCTGTTTTTTTTCTTCTTTTTTAGATGTTTTCTTTATTTCTTTTTTCTTTTTTTTTTTCTTTTTTTCTCTTTGTATGGACCTCTTTTGTTACATTTGCTCTTTTTTCTTTTCTTTCTAGTTCTTTTTTTCTTGTTTCGATTTTTTTTTTTTTCCTTTAGATACATATAATAATATATATATAATATATATATATATAATATATACTATTGTGAAGAAAGAGGAGATAAAAAAGGGAGGAGTGGAGGATAAGGGGGGGGAAAGAGGGAAGAGAGAGCGGATGGAAAGAGGGAGCTCTAGTAATTCGGATGAAGGAGGACAAATGGGAAGATATAGCAGGAAGGGGGGAGAAAAGGATAGGGGGTGCTAGATGGTAAGATATTAACTAAACCTCAAAGGGGAGGAAGAGTAGAAGTGAGTAAGGACGGAAAGAGAGACTGATAGAAAGTGCTATGAGGGCCGATAAGCGATAGAGACAGGCCAAAGTGATGGTCAATGTGAACTAAGTGGTCGGAGGGGGTATGAAGAGATTTGCGAGTAGTGCCCAAACAGATTTCTTGTTGTTTTATCCCCTCGCATCCACACATATCACGTGGGTTTCCCACCCTAACCATTAAGGTATTACCACACACCGCAAACACACACAACACACACACCACACACCACCACACAATACAGCCTATGCCTGATTTGTATTCCCCAATGTCCTTTTCAGGTGTGGGACATAATTGTGCACATCTTATCACTTCAAAACCTGTCTTTCCTCCTCTCCCTCTCTGCAGCCATCATTATGGAAATTTCCTTAGGTTGGGCTGCGAATTTTACCCGCTTTCTATGTGTCCATGCTGGGATGTTATCTGGTTTAGTCTTGCATGGAGACTTGTGGAATCGTCACCTCTGTGCTTTGAGTTCATATGAGTGACTGTTGTAGTTTGTCTTCAACACATTTGCTGGACAAAATACTAACAAAAACTCTAGGATGAGGAAAGGTGTTATTCAGCTTACATCTCCTGCGGTTCTACAGTTCATCACTCAGCACAAGGCAGAAACTCAGGGGCAGGGAACCGGAGGCAGGAGCTGAAGCACAGGGCCATGGACGGACTGCTGGCTTGCTTCTTCTACTGGCTGGGCTTGCTCAGCCTGCCTTCTTATACTGTCACTGCTCAACAATCAAGACAATACACCACAGATGTGGCCACAGGCCAATCCAATGGAGCCAATTCCCCAACCGAGGCTCCCTCAACCCAGGTGTGTCAAGTTGACACCAAAGCTATCCAGCACAGTGACTGACCAGCTATTTGGAAGATTGTTCCCTTGTGGTCATCCATCCCCTGTCTGTCTCTTATACTCTTTCAATCTCCTCTTCCACAGTGACCTCTCAGTCTTGGGAGGCAGATGTTTGATATAGGTATCCTTTTCAGGTATAAGAACTCTGCATAATCTTGTTCTTTGCACGTTGGCCCAAATGGGGATTTCTGTGTTAATCACCATCTGCTACATGGTAAACTTCTTTGGTAAAAAGTGTGAGAAGAATTCATCCTATTTGTAGAGGTTGCATTGAAGATGTATCACTTAGGGTTAAGTATTGCAGAGACACTTATTTTCTATGTCTGACTAGTTCTGTAATCTTTTAATAGCTTGCATATGTTGCATATCTTTGAGTGAGGTGTGAATTGTACACTGTGAATTGTATAAATATGAGGGTGGATATGAGAATGCAGTATGCAATTATGTTTGCCTAGGGATCTAGATCAGCATTGCTTTGTCTTTTTTTCTGTGACTACTTATAATCCTTAAGGTAGTTTTTATATTCCTATGAAGAATAGCATTGGAATTCTGATGTGACCACTAGAATTTACAGATATTTTTTATAGCATAACCACTTTAAAAAATATTAACACTACCATTCTATGGGCCTGGATGTCTCTCCATTATCTATTATTTTCTTTAATTACTTTCTTTAGTGTTTTAGAACTTTTCATTTTACAGGCTACTTGCTTATCTCAAGGTTGTGTTTGTGTGTGTGCAATGCATTGTGTGTGTGGTGTGTATTGGAAACTGAATAGCTATGTATTCTAGTTTAGAATTTTCTGTTAATGCTTTATAGGAAGGCTACAAATTCCTGTATGTTAACTTTGCTTCCTGCCACTTTTTTGAAAGTGTTTATCAGTTCTAAATATTTTTAAATATGTTATATATATATATATATTATATTCATATTATATATATTGATTATGTTACTAATCAATTCTAGACCCATCTCCATACCCCCACCCGACCCGGGGCCCCTGCATTCTACAAAACATGTTTTTCATCTTTTTTTTTCATTCTTTCTCAAAATTCTCAATGTGGAAGTTGACTGTTTTGAGTAGAAGTTCACCATTTCAGTCAGTCAGTTCTTTGACACAGTCTTTTTGTTGTTGTTGTTGTTCTTTCCAATATGCATCATTCCTAACTACTTGGACAAAAGCTCAAGGGGCCATGCACAAGAAATACTTCCAACTAGGTAATTGGCACTAGCATCCACAGATGTGGGATACCATTCATCGTTTTCTTTCCTGGGACTGTTTTACTTCACTTAACATAATATTTTCTACTTCCATCCATTTACCTGCAAAGTTCAGTTCTAAGTATTTTATGCTAATTTCTTTATTCCTTATTTTACATAGAATCATATAAGCATAGGTAAGGACATATTTGACTTCTTTCTTATTTGCATTATCTTTATTCTTCTCTCATTTATCTAGCTAAATTTTACAATGTTTGATTGAATAAGAGCAAACAAACTGGGCAAACTTACAGTCTTGCTCATTTTTAATTTGGTAGAAATGCTCTGAATATTTTTAACAATAAGTATAATGCTCACTATAGGCTTGTTTCATACAGTCTTTTAAAAAGCTTTATGTACATTTCATACAACAGTTCTTAATCAAATTTAGACCCCTTCCTCCATCCAGGCCCTCCAAAACCCCACTGGGCCTCATATATTCTGCCTTACATGCTAAGTCTTATCTGGTCAAGCCTTTGCAGCAAGATGTCCCTCAATTAAATGTTATCCACTGGAGTCTAGTCAGTCTATCTAGAGTTCATAATTAAGGCATACTCTACCTCACATAGTAGTTATCACTCTCCAGGTTTAGTCTAGGACTAGCACACCACTCAGTTTTCCAGCTCCACTCTGAGGTTTTGTCTGATTGAGTCGGCATAGGACCTGTGTTCAATGCCACCATTGCCACAGGTTCACATGTGCAAACTTCAGCGGCTTGAAAGCCTCTACTTGCCTATGTTCATGAACCTTTCCTTCCCATCTTACACAATGGTTCCTGAGCCCTGGGTGGATGAGGTTTATTATAGAAGTCCTATTTATGGACACATGCTCTGTAGTCTCTTATTCTTTAAAACTAGGCCAGTTGTGGCCTTCTGTGCTCATTGCACTCTGTTGTATGAGGAAGCTTCACTGGTGAGAGGTGAGGGCTATATTGATGTTCTTTCTGTGCTCTGTTCCACTATGTGCCACAAGTCTTTGGTGTAGAGTTTTCATTTAAGGCTGCGACATTTGTTCTCTGTGTGCGATCAGTTGTGGAACTCTGTGACAGTCTCCATCTATTGTAAAAAGTAGTTTCTTTGAT
Source organism: Rhizomys pruinosus (assembly GCA_009823505.1). Lineage (NCBI taxonomy): Eukaryota > Metazoa > Chordata > Mammalia > Rodentia > Spalacidae > Rhizomys > Rhizomys pruinosus. The sequence continues at coordinate 2,476,757 of VZQC01003102.1, read as the reverse complement.
TAGTGGTATATGGTACATTTGTCTTTAGCACAGAGTAGCATTAGGTGTAGAGGTTCAACACTAGATATGTCACATAGGATTGGGCATCTCCCAGGCATATATCCTCTGTCTGAGCACTTCTGGAATGCTGCAGTATACTCCATATACTGCAAAAAGAGGCTTCTTTGATGAATGGTGCACAATCTGCTTGGCTGTAAATAAAAGGATCCTTATTTAGAATATGGTAAGAAATTCCATCTGTCTAGAGATATAACAAAGATAGGGTTTTCTCTAGGGTCTATGTTTTCTCCAGCCATGTGTTTTTGGGAGAATTTACAGTTCCACCCATGAATTCACTCCACTGAGAGGGCTTTAAATCCGAATAAATAGCAGTGGATTACTGTTCCCCCCACACTTCCAGATAACAGTGTCACTACTGCACCAATAGAGGTTCCTTGCTCTGCCAGTTGTTATGGTTACTGGGCTTTAGGGATGGTTGGAGCATAGATTGATCCTTTCCCTTAGCAGTTTGCATATTATCATCTAGCATTATGAAAGCAAAACTTCAGTAAGAAGGGTGCAATGTCAAATTTCAGCTCCATTACTCCAAGCCCTGTATCCAAAGTATATCCTGTTCAGCACCAAGGTTTTATCTACTTTTTATTTCTAGTATTATGACTTTTGTTGTAAAGTGATATTGAATTATATCAAAAGTCTTTTCTGCAGCTACTGAAATGATCATGCTATCTACGTCCTTGAGTCCATGATGTATTATAGTTACTGATCTTCATATGTTGAACTATCCCTGGATTTCTATAGTGAAGATTACTTGATCATGGTGAATGATTTTTTGATGTGTTATTAAATTCAGTTTTCAAATGTTTGATTGAGAATCTGTTAACATTGTTTTGTTTTATAGAATGGGTTGAGAAGCACTGCTTTTACTTTAGAATTGTGGTGGAATTAGTTGAGAGATTTTTTTTATTGCTGTTTCAATTTCTTCTTATAAATCTCTTTCATTTCCTCATCTCATCTTGATTTCACTTAGGTAGTTCATATGTGTCTAGAAATTTATCCATTAATTTTAACTTTTCAATTTAGTGAAATATTATTTTTTAAAACATGTACTGATTTTTTTTAAAACAAATGATTGGTATCTTTTCATTTTCATTTGTTTCATTCAATTTCATTGACAGATTTGACTTAGTGCTCACAAATTCCATTTGGCTTATTTTTATCACAGAAAATATTTTTCTTTTCCTTCCCCTCAATTATAACAGATAGGTTGGCTGGGTTGTTAATTATTGTGTCTCAGAGCTCAAAATACATCATTCCAAGACCCCTTGCCTTTTGAAGTTCATATTGAAAAGTTTGCTGTTACTATGCTATTATTACTATTATTGATGGTTTTTTTTTTTTTGACACTTTGGGCAGTTAACACCTTGACTACACCATGACATACAGAGGTTCTTCCGTGGTCTTTTAAGCTGAGTTCTAAATGCCTCCTGTACATGGATGGGAATATCTTTGCCTAGATTTGGTTTTAGGAAATGATTGATATCATGGAAAATGTTTTTCAGTCCTTTAGAAGGAAATTATTCATCACCTGTGTCCATGATTTGAAGATTTCATTGTTTCATAGTGTCATACAAGTTCATATCCTCTGTTATTAATGTTTTATTGATATATTTCTCTCACTGAGTAGTCAAGTTCATCTAAATTTTCTTCAAACACTGAAATTATGTCCTCTATTTGGTCCATTCTAATGGTGAGACTTTCCGTGGATCTTTTTATTCATCTTAATTAAATTTTCTTTTCCAATAGCTTTAAAAATATTTATTCCTTTTATTTTATGTATATGCATGTTAAACTCTTATGTATGTAGATGCACCCTATGCATGCCTGGAACTTGCAGAGGACATAAAAGGCTATCATATTTTCTGTAACTAGAATAACAGATGGTTGTGAGCCTCCATATGGGTGCTAGGAAACAAACACATCCTCTGCATGAAAAGCCATCTCCAAATGTCAGTGTTTTTAAAAATTCCATTTCCATATTCTGATTTTACTTCTTATATCATTCAGACATTTGTGCACTTTCTAGTTTTTCTGTCCATCAGTTTCTTTGAACATACTTATAATTGCTCTTTTGAATTCTTTTTTTTTTTGTCATAGCCAATTTTTATTGAAGCTTTGTGCATTTCATGCAAAATTTCCAATCAAATCTACAGCCTTCCCCTTCCTTGCTCCCGGACCCCACCAGAGCTCATGCATTCTGTCAAACAGGTTTTTCATCTTTTTCTCAGTCTCTTTTAAAATTTTTGATGCAGGGGCTGGAGAGATGGCTCAGTGGTTAAGAGCGCTGACTGCTCGTGCAGAGGACCCAGGTTCGATTCCCAGCACCGACATGGTGGCTAACTCCAGTTCCAGGGGAATCCAATGCTCTCTCCTGACCTCCATGGCATTGAACGACACGTGTCTACCAACCTACATGCAGACAGTACACTCATACACATAAAAAATAATAAATTTTTAAAAGAGTTAAAAAATTTCAATGCAGAAGTTTACTGTTTCAAGCAGAAGTTCACCATTTCAGTCAGTTCTTTGACCCAGTCTTTTTGTTGTTCCTTCCAATATGCATCAGTCCAAAATATGCATATATATGCATACCGCATATATCATAAGTTTTAGCATCTTCAGCTTATGATTTCTTTTTTTTTTTAATTAGGCTGAAAAATGTCATGTTTGAAAGCTCCTCCTTGGCTAGCCCAAATAACCCAGTTCATTCTCATTGTGGAACATTACTGTGAAATTAGTTATTTATAATGGAGTCATGTTTCCTTTTTTTTTCACATTTCCTATCTTGTGTTGAGACTTGTACATCTGGAGTTAATCCATTAGCTGAATTTTCTTGTTTTTTTTTTAACTTTATTCTTTCGATGAGATGATTTGTAATGTTCAATTGAATAGTAGAATTCATGTCTTGTTTTCTTTTTCTTTTCTTTTTTTTAATTAAAAATTTTTTTTATTGATGCTTTGTGTATTTCATACATCATTTTCCAATTCAATTCAGGCATATTTCACCTTCCCTTCCCCCATCCCACCCCACCCCATCCCAGATCATGCCTTCTGCCGTAACTGTCCTGCATCTTTCTCTCAGTATTTTTCCATTTTTTTAGCAATAAGTGATAATTTATGAGTACAAGCATCCTTCATGCAAAACCAATTTGCAAGCAGTTGTGCCCAAACCCACACAGCCCCTTGGTCCCACCATCCAGCAGGTGGGGGGGTGCTTGTATGTTCAGTAAAGCATATATGGGTCTCCTTGAGTCAAGCAAGACTCCTCCATCAGCACCAGCTACACCTCGCCTGCCTGGAAATACTGTGCAGCAGTGGCAGCCATATGCCTGTATATTCCAAATCTTATTGGCTATTGGCTCTCTCCTTGGAGGAATAACCCATGGCTGATGCCACAAGTTTGCATCCTCTAATGGTCAGGAGATGTTATAAGCCACAGTAAGACCCTGTCATATTCAACAGAAAAAAATGTAATTCATGGATTAACATACCATCCAAACATCTGTGTCTATACCAAAGTAACCTACGATAACGATTAATACTGTTTAAATACCTATATATCTAATTGCTTCTGCTTCATTAGTAGGATCGAAAGGTTATTCCTGGACAAACTGTCAGCCCATGAAAGAAAACAGCCAGAATTGACCAGAGTCCAAGACAACAGCTCCAGAGAAAGTAGACTGTTTTGCTTCTCATCCACCTGTGCCCCTTGTCTAAGCCTAGGGAAAAATCTGCGGAAGAGGAGGCATGGTAGAATGTAAGGGCTGTGATTGGGGTGAATGGTGAACCTACAGCAATATAGCCTGGACACTCGTTTGATCAACTTGATTGAACATGTCTTGCTTTCTTATGCCAGACTGGTTTCAAGAAATATGCTCAATTCCACTATTCCTCTGAAAATAGAATAATATCTACAAAATTAATTCTTATAAAATTGTATGCTCACTGTGAAAATACAGTAATAGTCAAATATATAGTAATCATCCTTTAAATAGCAATAATTTTAAGGAACAATAAAATATTGATAGTACTGGTTGTGCTAATAGTTAACATGGGCTTGAGTGGAAAGGCAAAAAGCAAAGATTGACTATTGACAAGCATTAAGAGTTTTGAGGGAGGAAAAAATAGATGAGGAAGAAGTAAAAAGTAGAAAAAGGGGGAGGTGAAGGAGAGGCAAAAAAAATGCAACCAGTCAATATAAACCCACCCTAGGTTAGCTTAGATAAATTAGTTCTTAGGTAAGTCAACAAAATTGAAAAGGAAAATGGTCAGAACTGAGGAGACAACAAAGGAATAAAGAGACATAGATGGGTAGGACATGAACAGGACAGGAAAGAGTTGTCAGACAAATTATCCCTGCATATTAAATAAAGGGAAGAAAAACTGTAAGGAGAGAGCTGGATCAGGTAGTGGGTACAAATGCAATCTGACCAGCTTGTTCATTTTGGTCCTAAGTCAAAGCATTCCTTCCAAGTCTCCCAGAACCCTGACATACTCATGAGCTTCTGCTTCACAAGGTTAAGTCACATATGCTTGTCCCAACTCTGATTTGACCTTTCATAGCTCAGGCTAGGGTCTCTGAGAGATCCTTTAGAATAGAGTGAAAGCAGTATGGAGAACTCTGAAGAGACTCAGGTTGAGCTTACCACCTGACCCAGTCATACCACTCTAGGGTATATACCCACAAGACTCATCCTATGGCAGAGATACATGAACAGCCATGTTCACTGCAGCTGGAGAGATAGCCTAGCGGTTAAGAGCGCCGACTGCTCTTGCAGAGGACCAGGGTTCGATCCCCAGCACCCACATAGATGCTGAAAATCGTCTGTAACTCCAATTCCAGGAGAACTCCAGTTCCAGGGGAATCCGAGACCCCCTTCTGACCTCCGCAGCATTGCACTACACGGGTGCACAAACCTACATGCAGACATTATATTCATACAAAAATAAATAAATTAATTAAAAAAAACAAAACAACAACAACAATAACAACAAAACAATACCGAAGAGCTGGTACCAACCCAAATGCCCCTCAACCAATGAGAGGATAGAGAAAATGTGGCTCATCTACACAATGGAATTCTATGCAGTGGTAAAGAAAGATGGCATCAGGAACTTTGCAGGTAAATGGATGGAACTAGAAGATATTATGCTAAGTGAAGTAACACAGTCCCAGAAAAGCAAAGGACAAATGGTATCCTTCATTTGTGGATGCTCGCACCCAGCACTGAGTTGTAAGGCAAACTGAGCAACATCAATGTTATATACCCCTTTCCCTGAAAAAGCAACTGTGTTCTGATAAAGTAAATCCATTAACAGGCTCTAGAATTAACCCACCACTTATTGCTAGACTTGGTAATCTTGGTATATGGGTGGAGGATACATAGGAGGATACATGTATGTATGTTATTATATTATATTATATATTATGTATATTACCATTCAGCATAATATAAATTTAAAAAGGAAAAATGTGAATCCTGAAATATGATATGGAAATGGCAAATAGTTTGTGTACAGATGATATAATTTTAGTATAGTTGTGACGTATATGTATGCATATGTTGAAGCAGTGCAAATTGGAGGGAACAACATCAGAGGAACAGGGACAGGGAACTGACTGAAACAGTAAAGTTCCCCCAAGGTCAATAATCCTCTGCTTTGAAAAAATCTTTGAAAAGAATCAGAAAAATATACAGGGCAGGGTTGGCAGGGGGCATGAACTCAGGTGGGGTGGAGAGCACTGAAGACAAGATGAGTCTAGATTGGACTGAGAAATGATATATGAAATGCACATAACTTCACTAAAAATGTTAAAAAAAAAGAATAGAGTGTCACAGATGCTGGTTGCTGGTTCTCTCAGTGTGTGAGTGGTGCTTCACTGTTTGGTTCACATTTGCTGTTCATACCTCAGGAAGGACCTGCAGGTACTGTGTTGGAAGTACCCTGCTCAGAGTGGGCCCTCTCAGGCTCTGGTCAAAGGCTGTTTGTATTTTCATAGAACAGGTTGTGAATCTTGAACCAACTTCTGAGATGTTTCTACCAGTTAGAAAAAGGTGCTATTCTTCCTCATGGGTCCGTTGCAAATATTGCCACCATTGATGAATGACCATTTCTGATGTTCCATGAGCTGTATGGTAACTGGATCTATGTTCCCAGGCAGAATGTGTTCTAACTGGGTTTCCTCATTGATGAATAGCACATGGTTCTGATCCAATTTATTCTCCCCACAACAGAAGTATTCTAATGGCCTGGATTCCCAAGAGTGCAGTTCACAGAGCATCTCAGACTTTGATGCCATTCACTTAGCTAAGGTCTTTTGTTCATTCTAAATCCTCAAATTTCATTTGATCTATTGTTTTTTATGATGAACCCAAACTATTTTTGTTCACATTATTTTTAATAAAATACTTTTATTGATGTTTTGTGCATTTCATACATAATTTTCAGTCCAATTTTCACATATTCCCCTTTCCCTGACCCATCCCACCCCAGTTCATGCATTCTGCCATACATGTCTTGCATTTTTTTCTCAGTCTTTTAAAAGTTTTTTGTTTGGGGCAGAATTTAACTGATTCACTCAGTTCTTTGACCCAGTCCTTATGTTGCTATTGTTCTCTCCCATTTGTATTGCTCCATAATATGCCCATATAGATGTCACATATATACCAAAATTATGACCTCTGAAAATAAACTGTATGTTAATTCCAAAATGTGTTTAGGAATTCACATTTTCCCTTTAATTTTATATTATTCTAAAATATGAATACATACCTTCCACGGATATACAGCAATAATAATGTCTGAAAATAAGTGATAAGTTAACTCTAGAGACCATTAAGAGACTCACATTATAACAGTACAGTTGTTTGCAGATAAAAAAGAAATATAACAATAATGTTGCTCAGCTTCCCTTTCAACTGGGGATTTGGTGCTAGCATCCACAAATGAGGGATACCATTTCTCATTTGTTTTTCTGAGTCTGTGTTACTTCACTTAGAGAATACAACTCCATTGTATAGATATATCACATTCTTGTTATCCATTCATTAGTTGAGGGGCATTTGGGTTGGTTCCAGCTCTTCTCTATTGTGAAAAGAGCTTCAATTATCCTAGCTGTACATGTATCTTTGCAGTTGGATGAGTCTTGTGGGTATATACCCGGGAGTGGTGTGACTGAGTCAGGTGGTAGGCTCATTTTGAGTCTTTTACTGGTTCTCCACACTGCTTTCCATAGTGGTTGTACAAGTTTACATTCCCACCAGCAGTGGATGAGTGTTCCCATTTCCCCACAATCTCTCCAGCATTTGGTGTGTTTTGTTTTCTTAATCTTAGCCAGTCTCATTGGATTGAGATGATATGTTAGCATGGTTCATTTTGCATTTTCTTAACTATTAATGATGTAAAACACTTTTCAAGTTGTTGTTTCTCAGCCATCTTTACTTCCTCCCTGGTGAAGTCTCTGTTCTGCTCTTTACTCCATCTTTTGAGTAGGTCATTTGTTTCTTGCTTCTTTGTTTTTTGAGTGGTTTATATATTCTGGATGTTAATGCTCCGTCACATGTATCACTGGTGAAGGTTTCCTCTCACTGTGTGGGTTTTCTCTTTGCTTCTTTGATTGTTTCTTTTGCTGTACAGAAACTTTTGAGATTGATGAGATCCCACTTGTCAATTGTTGTCCTTATTACATGTGCATCTGCTGTTTGATTTAGAAGGACATTTCCTATGAGTATGTCTTGTAGGTTGCTGCCAACTTTTCCTTCTATCACCTTAAGCTTTTTGGATTTCACCTTGAGGTCTTTGATCCAGTTGGAGTTGATTTTTGTACAAGGTGAGAGGTAGGGGTTTAACTTTGTTCTTTACAAATGTTGATCAAATTTTACCAACACCATTTGCTGAAGATGCTATCTTTCCTCCACTGAGCTTGTTAGCCCCTTTATCAAATATGAGGTGGCTGAAATTGTATATACTCAGGTTTGGATCTTCAATTTGGTCATTGGTCAATGGGTCTGTTTTTATGCCAGTAAAATGACTTCATGACTTTATTATGACTTTAGCCCTTTAATATAGTTTGAAAGTCTGGTAAAGTGATCCTCCCTGTATTGTACTTTTCAGTCAGGGTTGCTTTAACTATTCGGAGTCTTTTGTTTTTCCATATGAATTTAAGAATTTTTTTCCAAGACTGTGAAAAAAAAACTCATGGGGATTTTAATTTGGATTTCATAGAATTTGCATATTAATTTGGGTAGAATGGACATTTTATTATATTAATTTTTCAATCCTTGAGCATGGGAAGTCTTTCTATCTTTTGATGTCATCTTCAATCTCTTTCTTCAGGGGTTTAAAATTTTTGTTGTAGAAATCTTTGGTGTCTTTGCTTAGGTTTGTTCCATGTTTTTTTTTTTTTTTTTTGGCTATCATGAGTGGAAAGGTCTCCTTATATTCCTTCTCCAGTTGCTTGTTGTTGGTGTAAAGAAAGGCTACTAATTTTTCTAGGTTAATTTTGTACCCTGCCAGTTTACTGAAACTCCTAATCAGTCCTAGGAGTTTTCTGGTGGAGTTTTTTTTTTTAGCATCCCTTAGTTAAACTATCATATCATCTCCAAAAAGGGATAGTTTGACTTCCTCTTTTCTAATTCGTCCTCCTTTAATTTCCTTTTCTTGACTTATTGCCCTAGCAAGTGTTTCATTTCAAGCACTATATTGAAAATGAGTGGCAAGAGGGGGCAGCCTTGGCGGGCTTTTAGGGTTATGCTTCTGACTTTTCTTGATTTAGGTTAATGTTGGCAGTGGGTTTGTTGAATATGGCTTTGATTATGTTGAGGAATGTTCCCTTCGGTCCAATTAATTAAACATGAATGGATGCTGGATCTCATCAAAGGCTTTTTCTGCATCAATCGAGATGATCAGTATTATTTATATTTATTATTATTTAAAAAAATTTTTTTTTTAAGAATTTTATTTATTTTTGTATGTGTATGAATGTACTGTCTGCATGTAGGTTTGTGCATCCATGTCGTGCAATGCCGTGGAGGTCAGAAGAGGGTCTTGGATTCCCCTGGAACTGGAGTTCTGGAATTGGAGTTACAGACGGTTCTTAGCCGCCATATGGGTACTGGGGATCGAACCTGGGTCCTCTGCAAGAGCAGTCGGTGCTCTTAACCGCTATGCTATCTCTCCAGCCCCTATTTTTTTAAAAAAATTTAATTTATTCTTTATGCGTATGCATATACTGTCTGCATGCAGGTCTGTGCACCCATGTCATGCAACACTGCGGAGGTCAGAAGAGGGTGTCGGATTCCCCTGGAACTGGAGTTAAAGATGGTTCTCAGCTTCCATGTGGGTGCTGGGGATCAAACCTGTGTCCCCTGCATGAGCAGTTGGTGCTCCTAACCACTAGACCATCTCTCCAGCCCCGAGATGATCATGTTATTTTTGTCTTTCAGTTTATTTATATGTTTTATGATATTTATTGATTTTCATATGTTGATCCATCCCTGCATCTCTGATATGAATCCAACTTGGTCATGATGGATGATGTTTTTGATGTGGGTCTGTATAGGATTTGCAAGTGCTTTGTTGAGAATTTTTGCATCTATGTTCATTAATGAGATGGGTCTAAGGTTTTCTTTATTGGTTATATCTTTGCCTAATTTTGGCATTAGAGTGATGCTGGCCTCATTGAAGGAATTTGGGAGATTTCCCTCTGCTTGTATCCTTCTGAACAGTTTGAGTAGTAATAGTTGTAAGCCTTTTTAAAATGTTTTATAGAATTCTGCTGTGAAAACGTCTGGGGCTGTACTTTTTTTAGTAGGGAGGTTTCTTATTACATTTTCAATTTCCTCAAATATTATGGGTCTGTTTAAGATGTCAGTCTCTTCCTGGTTAAGCTTTGTTGACTCCCAGGATTTCAGATATTCATCCATTTCTCTTAGGTTTTCAAATTTAGAAGAGTATAGGTTTTTGAAATATTCTCATATGATTGTCTGGATCATTTCTTTGTCTGTTGTGATTTTTCCCTTTTAATCATGAATACTATTTATTTGGAGTTGCTCTTTCTTTTTGTTGGTTAACTAGGCTAGAGGTCAGTCTATCTTGTTTTTCCCTTTCAAAGTACCAGCCTTTGGATCCTTTGTTGTTTTTTCTTTTTTCTTTTCTTTTCTTTTTTTTTTTTGTATTGTTTTCTTTGTTTCTATTTCATTGATTTCTGCTCTGATTTTTGTTATTTCTTCCTGTCTGTTGGGTTTAGGGTTCATTTGTTGTTGTCTCTCAAGTGCTTTTAACTGCAGTTTTAGATTTTTTATTTGTTCCCTTTCTGATTTTTTAATGCAGGCACTTAGGACTATAAATTTCCCTCTTAGGTCAGCTTTTAAAGTTTCCCACAGATTTTCTTCTGTTGTATTGTCTTTTTCGTTTAGTTCCATGAATACTTTTATTTATTTCTTTATTTCTTCCCTGACCCATTCATTATTTGGGATTTTGTTGTTTAGTTTCCTTTTGTTCTTGTAGCTAGTAGGGCTTATTTTGTTGTTAATATTGAACTTTATTGCAATGTGGTCTGATAGAATGCATGAAATAATTTAAATCTTTTTGTATTAATTGAGATTTCTTTTATGTTTCAGTATGTGGTCAATTTTGGAGAATGTTCCATGGGGAGCTGAGTAGAAAGTATATTCTCTGGTGTTTGGGTGGAATATTCTGTAGATGTCTGTGATGTCCATTTGGTATATTGTATGGTTTAGTTGAGATATCTCTCTGTTTATTTTTTGTCCAGTTGATCTATCCAAGGGGCTCAGTAGAGTATTGAAGTCCCCCATTTTTATTGTGGTGGGATTAATCTTTGTCTGGAGGTCCTACAGAATTTGTGTTTATAAAGTTTGGTGCATTGGAGTTTGGTGCATAAACATTTAGGGTTGTGAAATCTTCATTAGTTAATTGTTACTTTGATAAGGATGTAATACCCCTCTTTGTCTCTTCTGATTAATTTTACTCAGAGGTCTATTTTGCCTGATATTAGAATAGCAAATCCTGCTTGTTTTTTGGTACAATTTGCTTGGAATATTTTTTTGCCATCTTTTATTTTAAGTTGGTGTCTTTCCTTGATGTTGAGATGGGTTTCTTGTAGACAACATATACATAGATTCTGTTTCCTAACCCAATCTCCCAGGCTACATCTTTTGATTGGGGAGTTTAGACAATTAATATTTAAGGTTACTATTGAGAGATGTGTGTTGTTGCTTCCTTTCACCTTACTTTTTGTTTGCATTCTTGGTCTAGGTTTGTATTTATGGTGTTATGCTTTTATTAAATTCTCTCTTTAGTTACTTAGGGATAGTAGCTCTTTCCTCTATTCTTTGAATTGCTTTGACAATTTTCTGAAGTGTTGTTTTTTTGACATGTATTCTTTTATTTAGTTTATGTTCTGAAATTTTTTTTTCTTCTTCAACTATAATTGACATTTTTGCTGGGTATACTAATCTGGGTTGGCATCTAAAGTTGTTTAACACTGGGAATTCTTAGGACCACATTCTTCTGGCTTTCATAGTTTCCACTGAGAAGTCAGCTGTAATTCTGATGTGTTTCCCCTTAAATATATCTTGTTTTTCTCTTGTGGTTTCAGTATTTTGTCTTTGCTTTGAGCAGCTAGAATTTTAACAATGCTATGGCATGGGGAATTTCTTTTCTTGTTTTGTCTATTTGGTGTTCTATGTGCTTCTTCTATTGGTATGGGTTTGTCTTTTTTCACTTTGGGGAAAATTTCTTCTATTATTCTGTTGAAGATCTGATCAATATCATTGTTTGGGGTTTCTTCTCCTTCCTCTATCCCTATGATGCAGAGATTTGGTCTTTTCAAAGTGTCCCACATTTCCTGTTGTCCTACACTTGTGTTTCTTTCTAATTTTTCATAAGCGTTACTTGAGCATTCTAGTTGTCCCATGTTATTCTGCAGGTCTGATATTCTTTTTTATGCTTCATCCATTCTGCTTCAGAGGCTTTTGCCCATCCTTTCCTGTTGATTGGATGGGTATTCAATTTCCTTTTTCATTTCCTTCTGTGATTTCTTTAGTATTTCCATTTCCTTTTGGAGCTTGTCATTTTCTTCTTGTAGGTCCTTACTTCGCTGGTCAGTTTCTTTTTTCATTTCAGTGTGGGATCTTTTCAGTGTTTCCACTTCCTTCTGGAGTTCATTCTCTCCTTCTAGTTCTTTCTGGAATTTATCATTCTTTCCTTTTAGTCCCTTCTTGAGTTTTTCATTCTCTCCTCTTAGTTCTCAGATTTGTTCTTTACATTCTTTGAATATGTCTACAATTGTTCTTCTAAGGTCCTTGTCTTTTTTTCCTTCCATGGACATTTCATTGTAGGAATATTCTGTAAGACTGGTAGATAGATTTCGGTGTGGACTTATTTTGAGCTTTTCCCACATTGTTGTTTTGTTGTTGTTGTTATGTTTTTGGCATGTTGGATTTGTTTTGTTGTTTTGATTCTGGTTAATCCTAAATGTTAATATGGAGGACTGGTTGGTCACTCACTTTGCTTTCTGCTGCCAGTTACTCTATGTTGGCTGTACAGCCTAGAATCACTAACACTAAGTCCACTGGATCATCTGTATCACAGCAACCCACTACTCCTTACACCTTCTGTCATTTGTCCTAGGGTCCATTGTGCCAAATTACTCTCCCATCCCATTCCTCAGTGCCAACTCATCTTCTGAGGTCTATTTAGCCTATTTGGAGTCCCTTTCCTATGGAAGGCCAGGGCTTTCCCTCCCAACAACCATCTGCTTCCAAAGTTGGACTCTGCTACAAATTTCTGCAATTTTGTTCTGGGATCTTGTCCATCTGATATTTCATGGGTCTTGTGCATTCTGATACCAATGCTTTAGTTTCATATGAACAGGGTCCCAGGATCTTGTAGGATTAATTTCCATTTGGTCTTGGATTCACCTGTCTGGCTCTTACAATCTTTCTGCCCCTCTCTGCAATGTTCTCTGAGACCTGGGTAGGTGAAGCTGAATATAGGCAGCCTGTCCATAGAACCATACTTTGTAGACTTCTAATCTTCTTTGTTTGGCGATTCCCTTTTGAGTTCCTGGTCTCCTGTTGCATGGAGAAACTTCCTTAACAAGAGTTAAGAGGTAATTAATGCCTTCTTGTGTCCTTGTTCTATGATGCTTGGGCTTATGTGTGGAGGTTGCATTGTAGATGTGTCACCTAGGTCTGAGCTATTCACAGACCATGTCTTTGTGTGTCCAGTTGTGGGACTCTGTACTATTCAAGGTCTGGGATATTTGTCTGTAAATATAAGGATACTTCTTTTGTAGTTAATAAAATGCTACCTTAGCCTAGGGATGTGTAAACCTTGGGTGATTTGCTAAGTTCTATTACTTCTCCAGTTGTGTGATCTGGTTATGATTACAATACCACACATTAGTTTCTTCCCACCGAGTGGGCTTTAGGTCCAATTTGTTAGCCATTGATTTCCCCCAAGATAGAAGTGCCACTATTGCACTGATGTCGTATGCTGTGCTGGTCATTAACATGGATATTTGGTCTTGAAGCTGATGTTGAACCATCTATTGACATGTCCCCTTAGTGTTTTGCATACTGCTATGCACAGCTATGTGATTTAGCCTTTGGGGGAGGTGGCTTCCAGGTCAGATCCAGCTCTATTTCTTTATGGTTACAACTATGCCATCAGCTCATTCTGAGTTATTCAGGATGTGTCATAGATAGACTGATAGCTACCTCCTGCCACATCACAGTTCTCCAATATGCTTTAATGAGAGAACAAGGCACATGGATATTTTGGTTCTTTGAATTTGAAAGAGGTGATCATTATAGTCAGGTAACCCAATTCCTATTAATGTGTCTTGGATTATGAATAACTGAAATTCAAATCTGACAAAATGACCAGCTACTACCTAGCTCTTTGCTAGAAGGTTAAAATTAATTGGAACTTCAAGTAAAACATATAGCATAGAGCAACACACATATGTTTACTGTTAGTTGGGGGTTTAAAACATGATATTTAGCATGCTTTAAATCCTCTATGTTGTTATAATGTAAATTTCTCAATGGGCTCTAGATACCACTTACTTTCATATACTTTTTGTATATGGGTGGAAAGTATGTATTCATATTTTAGAGAAATATAAAATTGAAGGAGGAAAATGTGAATTCCTAAACATACAAAAAAAGACTGAGAGAAAGATGCCGGGCAGTTATGGTAGAATGTATGATCTGGTGTTGGGTTTGGGGGAAGGGAAAGGGGAATACGTCTAAATTGAACTGAAAAATGATGTCTGAAATACACAAAACATCAATAAAAGCATAAAAATTAATCCTCCATATCTTTTAAGTATATTTTTTAGCAATTTCCCTCTTTTGATGGTTCAGAACAAATAATGAGAAATGCTCCATATTTTATAGACCCTCAAAATAAATTAACGTTTTAGTTTTTGATATGATTTATATTAATTCCCTGAGAATTTCAAACATGCATACAATGAACTAAGTACTCCTAGATTCTACCTCAGCCTCCATCCTTCTCCCAACTTCAAAACAACACTACCTATTTTTTAGCTTTAAATTCTTGTATTGATTGGCTTTTTCCTTGTGTTTTGATGGTTATTAAACAAAGAGAACATGGTGTCAAAAGACCTATACTTGGATATTTTAGATTTTAGTTGTCAAATATCTTCTTGTATAAAATTACTTTTCCATAATTTCTTGGTTAAAAGATTCCATTGTTGTCCCCTTCCTACTCTGATTTATTTACATATTATGTCTAAACTATATAACATGACTATACCCTGATCACCACCATCTTTCAGATTTCATCAGGTATCACATGTGGGCTATTCGAACAGCTAATATTGCTCAAATTCCTGACAATATAATTATACCAAATTTGTGAGAAATGTAAGGTAGATGCCCTACATTGGTTCTGTACATTTCTGTATGAACCTCATAACTCTTAGACTAAAGCTGTAATACCTTTGCTCCTTGGGTTTATGACCAAATATTTTATCTAATATATTGTACTACAGCAGACTCATCTATTAAAATAAGTATCATGGAGCCTAGGGAAATGGCAAAACATTCTGATTGATGTTGGAAACAAATTTGAAACTTGCTACAATGTTCCACTGAATTTTCTCTTTAACATGGAAATAAAAAATTATCTCAAATATAAAATGAAAAATTGTTATTTATTTAAATACAAATGAATATAGAAAATCAGAACATGTTGGGTCATATAAAATTAATACTTCCTATATAATATTTTACTTATAAATAATTTTATGTACTTTACATAATGCAACATAAAACCTAAATTTCTAACTGGAAAGATTTTGAGTCCTTCAGTAATTTTAGTGGATGAATTTTCTCCTCACCAGGAAAATATTCTGCAGGTTTTAAGGATTGATGCTCTTAACAAATACCATGGTTTTCCTATCAATAATAGTTGCCCGTTAACAAAAGCATACTGTGTCATGTTTAAAATCAGTGTCTTTGTATGTATTATTAAATATCCTGGGAATGAGTTTTCTTGCTATGAATATGAAGACCAGTGTGATGTAGTCTAATCAAACTGTGAAAAAAAAAACCTAAAGAAACAGGATAAGAGACCTGGAAAACAGATGCAAATAACTTTACTGAAATTATTTTTGTTTTCGGTTGTTTTGACAGTAATTATCTAGATTTTAGAGAATCAGTTAAAGTTTTTTTGTAAAATTTTCTCCAATTAACCTGAATAGTTAAAATATGCAGTCTCCTCTTAGGGAAAATGCCTATCTTGCTGTGGACAAACTAAGTTCTATATTGGTTCACCATTATCATATGCATCCAGTCCAAACTTTTCTGGTTGAACTCTAGAGCTCTGGCATTTACTTACAGTATAAGAAGCTGTCAGTCTTCAGATCAAACTTTGCTGTGAGATTCATATTATTTTCATTACTGGAAGTCCTAGTTAGATTTCAATTGATATGATAAAAATACCCTCACTAAACCAACTTGGAGTGGAAAGGTCCTAAACATACCATTAACGTTTTGTAAATCTGGAAATCAAGTCAAGAACTCAGGGCAGGAATCTGGAGACAGGATCTGAAGTTCAGAACACACAGGAAGTCTACTTACTGGCAGGTTCCTCTGGCCTGTGTTCTGTCTGCTTTTATATACAGCCCAGAACCATCTGCCCTGGGCTGGCACCACACACAGTGGGCTATACATTCCCACATCTCTCAACAATCAAGCAGATTTGCCACAGACCTGCCCAAAGGACAACTGAATAAAGGAAATTCTCCAACTGAGGTTCCCTCTAACCACTTTGTCAAGTTGACCACTGAGGACAACCATGACACTGGATGAAGAAAATGAGGATGTTGGTGACGATGCATTTATTGTGCATCAGGCCCACATTTCAAATAACTTGCATACCTGATCTAATTTAATCTTGAATATAATCCTATTAAAATGGTACTTGAATGCTAGAATCATTTAAATGGTACAATGTAAGGGGAACTCTAGTGACGCCACATTTTCTCGAACAGTTATTATAGCATTAGGGAGAAATATGCATCTGTATATTGCTGAGAAATATCTATTAAAAACTAATTGATTGAACAGCTATCCATTTGTAATGTTTTCCGTTATTACCAGCTTGTAAATGAAAAGATAAAGCACATTACAAGACATTATAAGCATTTTCTCCTTTTCCCCTGTATTTTCCCTGTTGGTAACTTTTTTTTTAAGAACTTTTTATTTATTTATTTATTTTTGTATTTGTATGAATGTACTGTCTGCATGTAGGTTAGTGCACCCATGTCGTGCAATGCTTTGGAGGTCAGAAGAGGGTGTCGGATTCCCCTGGAACTGGAGTTCTGGAATTGGAGTTACAGACGGTTCTCAACTGCCATGTGGGTGCTGGGGATCGAACCCAGGTCCTCTGCAAGAGTGGTTGGTGCTCTTAATTGCTAGGCTATCTCTCCAGGACCCTGCTGGTAACTTTTAAATGACACAACTTGCAAGGTCGACTCACTTTTGGAAATCACATTATAATGTATATTGTTCTCAAAAATCATAAAATGTAAATTATTTTAAAAATGGAAAAGCTCTCTAGGAAAGGAAAATTGTTTTAAAAAACCCAAAAACAAAACAAAGAAAGCACTAAAACATCAAACATTTTTGATACTATGGTCTAATATTCATTTATATTATATTTATTTAGTTAATGTTTGTGCATTTGGGAGTCAGAGGACAAGATAATCTTGGGACTCAGTTCTCTTTGTCCACTGTGTGGGTTTTAGAGATTGGACTTGGGTTCTTTTATTATTTTTTTTAATTTTTTAATTAATTTTTTATTTATTTCTGTATGTTTATGAATGTACTGTCTGCATGCAAGTTTGTGCACCCGTGTCGTGCAATGCCGCGGAGGTCAGAAGAGGTTGACGGATTCCCCTGGAACTGGAGTTCTCCTGGAATTGGGGTTTCAGACGGTTCTCGGCCGCCATGTGGTTGCTGGGGGGATCTAACCCGGGTCCTCTGCAAGAGGGGTAGGTGCTCCTAACCGCTAGGCCATCTCTCCAGCCCTGGACTCAGGTTCTTAGGCTTGGCAACTTGTGCTTCTGCCCACTGAGCCAACTGGCCAGATCCAACTTTTATTTTTGATACACATTTTTAAATTTTCTTATTCATATAACAAATATTTACTAGGAATACATTTTGTGATCTGGAATGTTCAATGAAATATACAATAAGGTCCTTACTCTTGTCCAATATTGCTAAAATCTCTTACAAAATAAGGTTGGGGATTTTGCTGAGACATGTTTTATTGTATTTAAGACTATAGAGTTTGATTTTAGAAAATAGAATATATATCTTCCTGAATGTGAACACAGTGGAGCTTGCAGTTTAGGTGGGAAAATGGTTCTTAAATAAAACATGACTGAAAATCCAAAACATAGCAAATAAAACAAGTATAGTATCAGAGAAGCTTTCCATAAAATAGTGTCCCCTATGATGTGCTCTGAAGGAAGGCAGTAGCTGTCGAGAGGCTGACTGAACTCCAGTAGATGAACCTGCAGTGAAGGATAGCACGGCACATAAACTTGAATCAATAGCCCTTAACATATACTGCAGAATGCATGAAATTTGGGGGGACACTATGAAGGGTGAGATGGGGAGGGAGTATAAATACAATTAAGTTATTTTGTATGAACTGCACAAAAAATTCAATAAAATATATACATTGACAAGAGAAAGAAGGAAAGAAAGTCAGAACAGAAATGTAGGAAGACCAGATAAAGAAAGGGAAAGTCTGAAAAGCAGCAAGGGCTTGGGGCCCTGTCCGTAAAGGATAAATGATATCTAAAGGATGCCAAAGGATAAATTATATCTAAAAAAAAACAAGCATGATAATAAGGCTCTTAATGATTTTACATGAAATAACCTGGAAATTAATTAATGCTTCAAAGTAAAGGAGTATCTTGATTTCTATCAAAATAGTGTTCCAGGAGGTGGAGGGATGTCTTGATGGTTAAGAGCCCATATTCTGCTTGTAGAGAACCCACGTTGAGTTCCCAGTACCCACACCAGGCTGCTCATGCGTATCTGTAGCTCCAACTATATTGGGTCTCATTCCCTGTTCTGGCCTATGAGGGTGCATACCATAGACATAATTAAAAAATAAAACAAATCAAAACAAACAATATTTTTAGATCATAGTGATCATAAATAAGAAGATGACTTATGAAATAATTGGAAGAGTCCTCTTCTGGGACAGGTATCTTAGTTTGCTTTCAATTGCTGTGACAAATACCAACTGACCAATACCTACTTGGGGAGGAAAGATTTTTTTTTTTTTTAGCATACTTGTCACAGGTCACAGTTCATCACTTAGGAAGCCTAAGGTAGGAATACAGGGCAGGAGTCTGCAGGCACAAGCTGAAACTCAGGTCATAGAGGAGTGCTGCTTACTGGCTTGCTCCTCCGGCCCATGCTTAACCTGCATTCTTTTTTTTTGGGGGGGTGTCTTTTTGAGACAGTCCCAGATGGACTGGAGCTAGCTATGTAGACCAGGCTAGCCTTGAACTCACAGAGATCTGCCTGCCTCTGCCTTCTGAGTGCTGGGATTAAAGGCAAGCACCACCACAGCCAGCTTTTTTTTGGTCACAACCTGCTTTCTTTTGAAATGCACGACAACCTGCCCAGGGGCAGCACCTCCCATAGTGGTCTGGGACCTCCCACATCACTCAATAATCAAGAAAATACTCCATAGACATGGTTATAAACCAGTCCAATAGTGGTCATCTCAACCCAGGTGTGTCAAGTTCACGTTAAAGCTATCCAGCACACCAGGGGTGGCTTGAACTAACATGGATGAACTAAATACTGAGGTTTGTAAAGAGAATAATATCAGGGATGGAGAGATGGCTCAGTGGTTAAGAGCACTGGCTGCTCTTCCAAAGGATACAGGTTCGAATCTCAGCAAGCACATGGCAGCTAACTACCATTTGTAACTCCCTCTTCTGGCCTCTGTGGGCATTGGACACCCTAGGTATACCTACATGCATGCAGACAATACACTCATACACATAAAATAAAAATAATAAATAAAATATTTTTAAGAGAAGAAAGTCACATTATTCATATATAAGTGACAGGGAGGAGTTTAGAAAATGCCCATGAACTTCTGATGCCTCTGGGGTGTCCACATGGATGAAAGACAAGAGATTCAGGTTGAGATTAAAGGAGAGTAGCCCTACTTGGCACAGAGTTTCAGGAAATTTTAACTTAACAAATTGTTTTTACATCCCTAGTAATAAATGAGATCACTCCCAAAATTGAAAAATTAGAACATGATCAAGGACATAGCCTAGAGCAATTTGATAAAACTGAGCTGAAAACTCTCCTAAAATAAGAAGAAAAATAAGGAAAGTATGCTGTGTAATTGGGAAAGTAAAACATTTAAACATTCCTGAGGGAAAATGAATGAAAGTCTGAAAGAAATACAAAACAGATGTAAATGGAGGACAAGTGGCTCTCCTGAAGAAAGGACAGTATACAAACAAAGTGCCCTCTGGAAAAAGAAATCCGTCTTTCCACTTAGGACTAACAGCTCGTTCTGTCACTCTGGCGATGTGCACTTTGGTGTTGAGATGTGGTGAGGAATGCCCCTGGTCCTAGAAGCTATTCTTTGCTGCTGCTGCTGCTGCTACTACTGAACATTCTGTTACAGTTCTTAGTGAAAGAGCAAAGATGTTGACAAATTATACATTTGCTTTTTCTTTCCAGACTTGAATTCAGGAATGTGCCAGGGACATTGCACAACCTGAGTTGTTTTCTATCATAGCCTTTGTCAATAGCCAGAGTAGGTGTCTGCTGTTTGCATTGTAGTGAATACAGTTTGGAGAAGGGAATTCTATTGAAACTTCATAATCAGAGCCTGACTCTGGTGCAGGGTAATAGTCAACACATGTTTGTTAAATGAAACATGAAAGTACAACATGATTATCCCATTTCATACGACTCAATAGATTTAGAGAAATACATGAGAACTTTAAGATAACTTCTACAGGAGTCCATTATTTTAAATGTTTTGGAGTGGTTTATTAAAAGTTCTACTTCAGTGAAGATCTTCAAGAAGACAGCAGAATAATGTTTTGAAGGATTATAAAGAAAAAGAACAAATTTATTGAAAAGAATTCACGATCATGAACATTCTTAATCCAATGATTATATTATTTTTCCACAATAATTCAACATTTAAAAATATTTTATCTAATTTTTAAACTTTATGTGTAGGAGTTTATTATCTGCATGTATATAAGTACACTCATTTCATGCAGTGCCTGAGGAGGTCAGAAAGGAGGATTGGATTTCCTGGAACTGGAATTATGAATGGTTGTTAGCAGCAACGAGGTGCTAAGAATAGAACCTAGGTCCTTCACAAAAGCAACCAGTGCTCTTAACTGCCTAGCCAAATCTCCAGCCCCCAATTTAACATTCTTAACAGTGTGATACATTTTCTTGCCTTAAAGAGATGAATGGAGTTCGCAAAGAGTAAAACATTTTTTATGAAATTCATAATGAAGTAAAATTATTGTATAAAGAAAAAATATTTATGATTTAGGTAGTGTCTTCAAGGAACCCTTTTAAAACTGTGGTTTGAAAATATCCATGATTACTTAAGATGACCTGACTGTCAAATGTTACCCTACCCCACCTCCCCCTGTCATCATTTCTGTCTGTTATCCTCTATTTTCTTCTTCACATCCAAACAAGTGGAAATGCATAACACATACAAATACTGAAAATATAAGCTCAAGTTATGTCATATTCAAGAGAAGATTTTATTAATTCCTTAAATGAAGCAATTTCTTTTCAACAAGTCTTTGTTTCTGTCATGTGTCAGTATGTCACAAGAAAAACTGTTGATCATAGGTAATAATATTGCCAATATAAACATCACATTTCAAATGGAGCTGAGTAAAACAGATGCAGGGATCGAAAAGCAGTTAAGCCAAATAATTAACAGTTCATTTCTAATGTGTCAAATTCATAAATTCTTATAGAGTATGATTATTTATGACATCTAAAGAGATATTATTTAAAATGTTATTACTCTATTAACACATTAAGAATTCGTTATCATTTCATTTTCCAAACATTAATTCTTCCTCCTACTTGTGTATGTAAAAATACTAGGGGGCTGGAGAGATGGCCTAGCGGTTAAGAGAGCTGACCGCTCTTATAGAGGACGCGGGTTCGATCCCCAGCACCCAACATGGCGACCGAGAACCGTCTGAAACTCCAATTCCAGGAGAACTCCAGTTCCAGGGGATTTCGACACCCTCTTCCGACATCCGCGGCACTGCACGACACTTGCATGCAGACACTACATTCATACACATTACAGAAATAAATAAAAAAAAAATACTAGATGCCCTTAACCAGTGTTTTAACTGACACAGATGTTTTAGCAGGTGAAAGCAGTACTCTTTAAACAGAGCTATCTGTCTCCAAGTGCATGTAGGAGAAGGGATCTATCAGCTTGAGTGCTGTAGGCATCATTATTGCATTATGAAATACTCATCCTTCAATTGTTATCATGGATAGATACTAAATTACTTTACTGAAAAATCCAATGCTTAGACAGAAATATTTCACTAGATTATGTTTAGTTTTGCTATTTAGCCATTTGAGAATGATTTTTTTTAGCCTAAAGAATATTTTGTGCTAATTTTATATGACTGGATCTGTTTTATTAACAGGGTAAAAACACCCAGTGTATCCTGTATTTGAGAATTGATGTTCATAGTCCTGTACATATGTATGTGATAATTATTAAAAAGATGTGAACAAAGAAGTATTTTAAGAAGTAAGTATTTTTAGGACAGAGCAAGAACTAGGAGCTCAGGTAAGAAATAATAACTAGCAACACATGCTGGTCTCCAGGTTCCTTCTTAATTAGAGGTAAATGTGCTGTGCTCATAACGATCCTGGCATGTGGCAAAAACACGTTTTCTTCTTAATTGCTTGTTTCTCTTTTAATTGGATTCTGAAATTGTTTAATAATACAAGCAAAGCATTTCAAATATGGAACACTTGAGAGCAGACCTGGTCTGCATTTTGTTCGTGTGACAAACAGGATGTGGATGCCAGTTCATCAAGCTGGGAATCCAGTTAATCAAAAGCTGATATAAAGTGAGTTGGCTCTTTTATACAGGAATATAATGTGAATTAAAGGAGATTATGACAGTGCCTGAATTTCATGTATTTTTTTTTTCACAATCAAGTTCAGGTCACAAGATTTGGGAGCAAGGTCCTTGACAAACTAAGCCACACTATGAGCCCCAAGGATTTCTATTTTAATATTGAAAAATGTCTTGAGTAGACCTTTGAAACATCTAGCATATAGATTTTGACTTGATTGATCTTCATGTACACACACATCTCATAATCTACCTCAGTCCCATTAGCTAGAGCAATACTGTTTCTCTCCTTTACTTTGGGTTATATGTCCATTGTTTCACTAATAGTAATCTTTTTGGAAATTATTTTCTTGAATTTTATGCAATGTGCTTTGATCATATTTAGACCCTCTCCCCTATCTTCAGCCTCCTTGATTAGCTCCCCTGATTACTCTAGGGATCTATCTATCTGTCTATCATCTATCTATCTATCTATCTATCTATCTATCTATCTATCTATCTATCATCTTCTATCATCTGTCTATCATTTGTCTATCATCTATCTATCTATCTATCATCTATCATCTTCTATCTTCTATCTATCATCTTCTATAACCTCTCTGTCATCTATCTCTCTATTATCTATCTATCTATCTATGATCTATCAATCTATCTATCATCTTCTATCATCTCTCTATCATCTATCTCTCTATCATCTATCTCTCTATTATCTATATCTATCATCTATCAATCATCTATCATCTTCTATCATGTCTCTATCATCTATCTATCTATCTATCTATCTATCTATCTATCTATCATCTTATATTCTAAGACATATCAAGTCAATTTTGTATCCCCAAGTGCCTTCAGTATGGTTCCACCCAGTGGAGCCTGTTTGCCCTATTCAGTAATGCACCCTTAAAGATGATGAACTCTCCCACTCCCAGCAACTGTTCCTTCAGTTAGTGTGAGTTTCTTATCTACATCCCCATCCATGTCTGTGCTAGCACTTCATCTAGCTTGAGCTTATGTGGGCCTGATACATGCTGTCACCATTGATGTGTATTCATAGGAGTGACTACCCAACTGTGTGGAAAATTCTGTTTCCTCGTGCTTTTCTACCTCTGGCTCTTACAAGTTTCCTGCTCCTTCTTTTGCAGTGGTCACTGAGCCTTTGGAGGCAGGTTTCTGTGTTCACCACCATTTGCTGCATAACGATGCTATTCTGGAAAGAGCTGAGAGATGTATTAATCTGTGGTTATAGTAATAAGTAAGCGGGACTCACTTTCTTACTACATCTGTTCAACATAAGAGTAGTACCAGGTTGTCTCCTATGGTCTGTGACCTGTCTAGCCACAGATTCCTAATTCCTAGGCCTCATATTAATGTCAGATATGGTGTCCTCTCGAACTTCCATCCAATTAGAAGTGCTTGGTTACTCCCATAACATCCATGCCACTATGGCACCAGCGGACATGCCTTGGTAAGCCAGTTGTAGCTTGAGGGATTCATAGATGGGCAAAGCTGATGATTTCTTCTGACTGCAGCATACATGGCACCTTCCAGCATTATGGAAGCTAGCCAGCAGAGATGAAGCTTTAAGGTCAGAGCCAACTCGATGTGTCCTTGTTTGTTCTACAGCTCACGCATGTGGTGTCTTCAGCAATAGGAAATTTCTCTCAGGTTCTTGTGTATAGTGAAGCAGGGTCAATGGTAGTATTGTTTTAAGTCTATGAAAACCATGGTTAACATCTTCAAAAGAGAGAGTCCATTCCTGACTAGACTTTGGTTCTAATAGGGAAAATGTCCCCATTTTATAGTGGAACTCATTTTAATCTCTTTTTATAATGTATATGTATGTACTTTCAGAGGTTTCAATCATCTATAGTGGCAGCTTCCACATCACTTTTCTAAAGGATTTTAGTATTAGTTATCCCTATCCTCCATGTCTTCCCACTTCTAACCGCATTTGACACCCTCTGCTCCATCATCCCCCTTCCCTCTTTACATCACTGCCTTCTATCTCCCTCCTACACAGCCTCCTCATCCATGGCCCTTTGTTAGTTTCTTGGCATCTGTGGATTTTCCCAATGAAACATGCTATCTCAAGATTTAAAGCTGTTATAGTCTCATGTGTGAATGCATGTGGCATTGATTTTCTGTGTCTGGGTTACCTTTCTCAGGATTACTGTCATTTCTCATTCCATCCATTTGCCTTTGAACTTCATAATTTCACTCTTTCTATTTATTTCTGAGTACTTACAGATATTTATTTATTCTTTCACTAGGCATTTTGCATCAATTTTGAACTTTTCTTGGTACTTTATTTCTAATCCTTTTTATGAGACTTTTACTTATTATAAGTTTCTTTAGACATCTCTAGTTTTAGGAAACAAGGATTCCATGCCTTAAATTTCTCTGTATTAAATCTTTGAGTTCCTGATTTCATCATTTTTTGCTTAGTCTGTTCTGGATTGAGTTGACTCAAAATTAGCTAAAAATAAAGTGTTATTTCCATTCCAGTACACTATTTTCTATTACATAAAGTTTTTCATGTTTCCCTGGACATTAAGTGGCTGACCTACGTCAAATGCTTTGACTAGCATCATTGTTCACTGGCTTTTAAAAAACTGAATCTCTCATCTCTCAACAGAGAAGCTTCCTCATGAATCAGATTATGATTAATACAGAAACCCATATCTGGTCTGGGCCAATTGGGAAAGAGGTAGCAGAAAGAGTATAAGAACCAAGCATGGCCCATCACCACATAGAAATAGCTTTCTAGACAGCTGCTTAGTTATTCACATGAACTTACAGCAAGGGTGACAGCATGTACAGGTTCCATGTAATTTCAAACCAGACAAAATCCTGGCATAGATGGGGGGAAGTTGGTGGGAACTCCAGCCTTACCCAAGAAAATTGGCCAGTCTTCTTTTCTCTGTGATGCTGGGTAAGTTAACTAGGCTCCAGTGGATAGAATTGATTAAGGGCATCTGGAGACACAATTTTGACTCAATAGTGCCTGTCTTAAAATTTCTTATCTTCCAAAATCAATACAGCTTTCATTGTAAATTATCAAAATAGACATTGGCTTGTAATCCTAATTTCAAAAAGATGGCAACATTTCCTAGCATGAAATTATACCTTACTCTAAAGTACCCAGTTATCTAAAACCAACACATTCTTAGTAACATCTTTTTCCATTTGTTTTTGTGCCTGCTTGAGACCATTTTCCTTGCATTTATTCTATTAAGGCTTCAAGCTTTATTGCATGTTTTGATTTCTTCCAGTAAATTATACATTCTCTTTCATTTTCCATATGCATAATTAGTTCCTCAACATATATTTGATGAGTTAATACATTTTCTGCACTGTACCAAATTTGGGAGTCAAGATTAAATCTCCAGTGATTATAGTATTATAAAGTAAAAGCTTAGAAGGAAAGTCGTATAATAAAATAACAACATATAATCACAAGTACTTGTCCTAGCTTAAGAGGACTCAAGAACTTGACAACTACCTTGATGTGGAGGTGAATGATTTAGACAATCACATTGAATGAACAGGATGTTCCCATCTGGTCCTAGTCAACACTGTGTTTATAATGTATCGAGCTTCTTAGATTCACTCGAGTATCTTATTTTTTTATTGTTCTTATGTTTCTCTGTCTATTAATGTGTCTTTTAACAGAACTTTCTCAGGCACACACCTTTAATTGCAGCATTTGAGATTACAAGAGTTCTCTGTGAGACCTATGGCATCCTGGTCTGCATCTTGTAATCCAGGCCACCTGTGGCTATAGGGAGACCCTGCCTAAAACCAAACAAACAAGCCAGACAACAAATAGACAAAAATCAAAAATATTTTCTTCTCAGTCTCCATGGTGGCTAAGTTCATGCATCATTCATTAGTTTTATTTCCTGTTTCCCACCAATATCGAACTAATTTAAAAACTAAGGTGCAGATTGAGGGCTTGATAGATAATTTTAGAATAAAATTAAAACTTTTTTTTTTTACAAATTATGCATATGTTCTTTTATCTGAAGCCTTTTCTGCTAGTGACTCACTGTTCAGATAGAAACCCAATGATGTTAATTAAAGCATACAGTGAAATAACAGATTACTTAAAATTGTTTTAAATTCACTGCTTCATTTTACTGGCTCTATATTCCTATTACAGATGCCAAAATTCTATTTACAGAGTGTTTGTGTCTTGATGAGATAACAGAAGAGAAATATGTGCAAAATAAACTTCCTTATGGTGTAATGGATTATAGAAGAGAGACACTGAATATGAACTGGTGCACAGACAATGATTACATTGTTACACCAACTTGATAGATTGTTATAAAGATGCTAAAATTAAGAAATATAAAATTCTTCAGCACTCTGAGCCCTGATTTTTGAAGGAAAATATAAAAATGTAGGATTCTTTCTCTTCAATGATTGCTGACATATTAAATGTGTATGCATTGTAATGAACAAAGGAAGAGGAATTTGCTTGGTAAAATACTGAGCTTCCTAGTTTCTCTATAATTATGCTTTTTATAATATCTGGGTACTGTATTTTAAAGTGGCAAGGAAATATCTTAAATTTACGTAGTTCTGCGGTAGTGGGTAAGTTGAAGTCAATGTGGTTCTTTGGATATATTAACTTAACTAGATGCAATGAATCTCCCTGAGAAGTCTTTAGAAGTGTAACTCGCATGTATAGCACAAGCCCATCTTCATCCCTCTTTTTTTTTTTTAAATTAATTTTTATTGATGCTTTGTGCATTTCATACATTTTTTCCAATTCAGTTCAGGCTTATTTCCCTTTCCCTCCCCCCCACCCCCACCCCATCCCAGATCATGCATTCTGCCATAACTGTCCTGCATCTTTCTCTCAGTTTTTTTTTTCATTTTTAGCTATAAGTGATAATCCATGAGATGATGTCCTTTATTCTAATGATCTCTTTTGCCTCTAGGTCATCTAATGTGCTTCAGTGGCTTTAGCCCACAAGTGAGGTTTAAAATCTTGCCCATGTCATGCAAGATTTGTAAAACCCCTTGACTTTACCATGGGGACCATTCTACGTAACATTTCTACAAGGTATGACAAATTTTTCACTCTATTTTAAAAGTTATTTTATTCACTACTTTTACTTCGTGTATAAGTGTATTGCCTGCATGCATGTAAATGCACTCATGTTGTGCAATGCCCACTGAGGTCAGAAGAGGGCGTTCGATCCCCTGGAAATGGGGCTACAGACAGTTGTTAGCCCACATGTATGTGCTCAGAACTGAACCTGGGTCATCTGCAAGAGGTTCGCTGAGCCATCTCTCCAGCCCTCTAACACTATTTTGTTAACTGGCTAAATTATTGTTATTTTGACAATGTTGTATACTTTCCGAATCAAGACTGCTGGATCATGTTTTAGACTGTTTGTGAAGCGTAGACTGAGTTCTCATACAAGTTGCAGTGTATTACTCAGCACTCCAAATGACATTTCCTCTTATTTTTATCTTTGTGTTGGTGTCTTTCCTTTCTCTCTTGGTTTTACATCAGATTATCAAGGGGAGAATAATGGTCTTGTCTACTGGAGTTCTGAATTTTCTTCATATGAAAGCAGATTTATGATGTACATTAACTCTGGTTCTACAGCGTTATTAGATTAGATTTGAAAAATAATTTTAAAGGTATCTGCCTTATTGTTTGGGAAAATGTCTTAGGTATGAAATAAAATTTTGTGGCAACTACACATATTTACAGGATTTAATTTTTTTTTTTTTTTGAGACAGGTTCTCCCTGTAGCCTCAGCTGTCCTGTAACTCACTCTGTAGACCAGGCTGGCCTTGAACTCACAAAGATCCGCCTGTCTCTGCCTCCCAAGTGCTAGGATTAAATGTGTGCGCCACCACACCTTGCTGGGATTTAATTTTTAACATATTCCACTTTTCTATTTGCTTATTATGTTTCCTCAAACTAGTAAAGGATATGAAATTTAATTCTTGATAAAATCTACCTTTCTTTGAAACACTAAAGTTATTTTGTACTGAATATTGCTTCATCAAAATTTGTTGATATTTGTGTAGAATCAAAACATAATATTTTTCTAGATGTTTTTGTTCTTGGCTTGGTTAATCTTTATATCACCTCACTATATAAATTGTACTTACAACTTAATGATATGAAACCAGAAATTTTAGTCATTTTCACAGCATATGTGAAGTTCAGTATGTAAGAAATTTGAGAAGTAATTAACAGAATTGAGTCAATAACACTGAAATAGTTTTAAAGGTCTTCTAATGGTTTGTTTTTAAAAACTCGGACTATGAAATTATAACAATTTTCATCTTAACTATCAAATGTTTTGATTTTCTAGTGTGTAAATACTTTCTAATTTTGATACAATCCTTCGAAATTCCATGATAGAAAATCAATATTTATGGATATTGAGGATAAGCATTAGTTTTTTTCCTGAAGTATTAAATATCTAGTCACATAGCATAAAGAGCAGACCTTGGAGCAAATCTGAAGTCAGATGCTGGGCAGAACCAGCTTTGCATGACCTCCTGCCTCTGAATTCTTCTCTGCTGTGTTTACACATAACTGCCTGTGGCTATAGCTTTTCTGTATTTTAGTGACCAAACCTAGGACTTCATATAGACATCATACAGGCACACACGCACACACACACACACACACACACACACACACACCCCTAATTATACACTTTGGACAAAGGATTGTAATCAAACATAATAATTCTCATGAATCATAGAACTGAGGAAAATAATGACTTATATTTCAAGCTTTATCTATTGAGATAACAGTCAATGTGATATTATCTTTGCTGACCAGTTACCCATTTTGACTTACATATAAGGATTTGGTGTTAGGAACCACAAATGAGGGATAACATATTTCGTTTGTTTGTTTTTTTTGGACACTGTGTTACCTCACTTAGTATAACAGCTTCGAGTGCCATTCATTTGCCTGCAAATTTCATGATGTTGTCCTTCTTTACTACTGCCATAAAACTCCGTTGATAAATATACCACATCTTCATTATTCACTCATCTATTGAGGGACACCTGGGCTGCTTCCAGCTCTTTGCCATTGTAAAAAGAGTAGCAATAAACATGCTTGTGCACATATCTCTCTTATAAGGATGAATCCTTTGGGTATTTACCTAGGAGTGGCATAATTGGATCGAATGGTAGGTTCAGTTTTAGTCTTCCCATAGGGGTTGCACCAGTTTGCAATCCCACCAACAGTGAATGAGTGTTCCCCTTTCTCCATACCCTCTCCAGCATTTAGTGTCATTTGTTTTCTTGATCATAGTCAATCTTTCAACTTGCTATGTGATTTAGAAAGGTAAAGTTATATTTTTCTAGCCTGTATACAAGCATATAGTTAAACAGTGATTCCCTAAATATGTTTTGCAATTAACCTACAGTTTTATTTCAGACTTTGTAAATTTGCTATATGTAAGGAGTGTAAAAAAAAAAAAAAGCTAAGTGTAGAATCATGAACATCAAAGACTGGGATAGATGCTCCCAAAATACAGAGTTGAAGTGTTGCTTAGAGTACTAGAGTGCAAGAAGGCTGTGACATGCTTCAAATAGAAAATGCATTGTTTTATATGCTTTGTTCAAAGCATAAAATACAAGTTCTTAGCTGTGAATTTGATGCTAATGAAGAAACAATGTACTGAATAAGGACATGGTGTTTTTTTTTTTATCACAAATCATACATAAAGCAAGGCTATATGGGGATAACTTTATACAGTAGAAGCAGGAAATGAGAAATTACTGACAAAAGCTACACTACTTTAGTTATTCAAAATGAGTAAACCCTGAGGATCTAATGTACAACATGGTAGACATAATGAATAATTATGTTAGTGTATGTTTGAATCATTCTAAGAGGGTTGATTTTAAATGCTTTCACCAAAAAGAAATAAAATGATAAAAAATTAAATAGTGATGGGTTGATTGACTGATTGATGAAACTGGAGTTATAGACAATTGTTGGCTGCTATGTCCATGCTGAAAATAGACTCTATGAAGTAGCAACCGTGCACTGATAGCTAAGCCATCTCTCTAGCTCCTGGTACTATTGATTTGAAAAGATTACACCTGCAGTCTTTCATATGAAATTGTGCATAAAGCCCAATAAATTACCATGGTAACTTACTTTTAACTGAATACCTCCACCAACTCTTGCAGATGCTTTAAGTATGTGCTGCTGTGCTTAGTACATTAATTCCTTAATTTTGTGGGTTCTTCCAATGACTGCACATATAGACAGGTTTAGGCATAATCATGCTAAGTATTTGTCACTGTAGCACAAAATATTAAACTGGATGTTCGGTGGACTCATTCCAGGCTCATAGGTTTTTTTATTTTATTTTTTGATGCTGTTTAGGCTTCTATTTTTAATAGATAATGTGAATAGAATTCTCATTTTAATTCCCTCTTACTTCATCCAGGGCTTTGTTGCATTCTACATCTGGGTAAAGAATGTCCTAGAAACACTGCCATCCTTTTGGAAATGACTTTACCCACACTCACAACCTGTAGTGCAATCTAAACCTTCTCCAAATCTCTAGGAATGTGTTTATGTTCAGGTGCATTGCAAATTTGAAATTTTTCAGTTCTGAGAAAATCTTTTATGAGTGACTGGTTTTCCCTTTCTATTTTCTCTATTACTATTACTTAAAAAAATCTAACTTGGATTTCTGGTTTTTGTGTGGAATGTAAAATTTTCAGTTATTTTAGGCAAAAGTGAGAATGAGTTATACACTTATGAGTTTCATTTGAAGATCTAGAATTCTGGCTCTATTGTCTCTGTCTGATGTTTGTGCAAGTCCTATGGGGCATTAAAAAACCCTAGCTTTGGGGATTCTAACAGGAACAATTATCCTCTTAACTGGGTCCCTTTCAAGCATAGGGTAATCTAGGCGCTCTGCTTCTCACAGTGATTTTGTTCCTAATCAGCTTCAGGTTTTAGAAGCGTCTTCAGGGATCTTCCTTTCTGCTGCTTACAGCTTCTCTTTTCTTCCTGCTATAGGGTATTTTTCTTACTAAAGAGGTCATAGGAAATCAGACCATGAAAACATCATCAAATATCCCCAAGTTCAGCTGCTGGGATTCCTAGGTGACCTCTAATTCAGTATTTTCTTTCTCACTTATTTTTATCTTTTTTACTGTAGAGGTTTCGAAGATTTGACTCCTGTGCCATAACTCATTTGCTATTACTGTTCAGTAGCTTTCTAAGCACAAAAAATAAGTCTGCACTGGCTCACTTGGCCCCACATAGATCTTGCTCTTTCCTTATTTTCCAGCTCAATTTGCATTTCCATGTGACCTTCAGACTATACAACCAATATTTGCATCCACCAGTAACTAACTCAGCATCTGAACACTGAACACTCTCCTCTCCAATCAGAAATTATTTTGATCTGATTCTTTACTACAAGTCCTCTTTTTATGACATAATACTACATTTTTTTCTAAAGCATATCTGGGTCCTTTCCCTCTTCATTTTTCTTCTTTATGAAAGCACAGTATATCTATCTATCTATCTATCTATCTATCTATCTATCTATCTATATAGATAGATATAGATAGATATAGATAGATATAGATATAGATAGATAGATAGATAAAAATACACCAGTTATAATGTGCTTTATTCAAGTGAAAATTTCCAACATTCAAAAAAAATCCTACTCATTCTCCCCATTTCTCCCAAAGAAAATCCCCACTCTGATTCAAATCTATATAGATTAGATTTCTCCATTTTAACTTCAAATCAATGATATATATTTTGTGCTATGCCGTGTCTGATTTTAGAATACATTATAGCATTTCCCAGTGTACAATGGATTTTTGCAGTCTATTTGAACTTATTTTAGTGCAGATCTTAAAGTTTTTCCATCTTACATTACAGAAGACCCCTATCTACTAGATTGCAAACCTCATTTTGCCTTTTCTGTGTCCTAATGAGCAGTCTAATATTATACTTTTTAGAATACTTAATGTAAATACGATACCTAATGTAAATAGGATTCCTCAGTCAGTACCTGTCCTTTGACAGGATTCATTTCCTTCCTTTTCTTATTTTAATTAATTTTTTGAATTCCATACTAATTTAGTAGTAATTAGATTAATTTAGATCCGTTCAAGAATCTGGACCTTCCCTCATTCCATGCCCAATTTAATACACTCTCTTGCATATATATATATATATATATATATATATATAT